>PVKU01004700.1:0-70467 GCA_004027475.1 Anoura caudifer
CTTGTTGCTCCAAACCCTTCCCCTTTCCCCCTGAAATTCCCTCCCCTCTCCCCTCTGGTGACTATCAACCCCTTCTCAATTACAGTGTCTTTGGTTATATTGTGCTTGTTCGTTTGTTTTTTTGATTAGGTTCCTGTTAAAGGTGAGATCATATGGTATTTGTCCTTCACTGCCTGGCTTAATTCACTTAGCATAATGCTCTCCAGTTCCATCCATGCTGTCGTGAAGGGTAGGAGTTCCTTCTTTCTTTCTGCTGCGTAGAATTCCATTGTGTAAATGTACCAAAGTTTCTTGACCCATTCATTTACCAATGAGCACCTAGGTTGCTTCCAACACTTGGCTATTGGAAATTGTGCTGCTATGAACATTGGGGTGCATAGATTCTTTTGGATTGGTGTTTCAGGGTTCTTAGGATATAATCCTAGCAGTGGAATTGCTTGGTCAAAAGGTAGGTCCATTTTTAGTTTTCTTAGAAAATTCCATACTGCTTTCCATAGTGGTTGTACCAGTCTGCAATCCCACCAACAGTGACAACCTCTCCAACACTTGTTGTTTGCTGCTTTGTTTATGATGGCCATTCTGACTGGTGTGAAGTGGTATCTTATTGTGGTTTTAATTTGCATTTCTCTGATAGCTAGTAATATCGAGCATCTTTTCATGTGTTTCTGGATCTTCTGTATGTCCTCCTTGGAGAAGTGTCTGTTCAAGTCTTTTGCCCATTTTTTAATTGGGTTGCTTGTCTTCTTAGAGTGGAGTCATGTAAGTTCTTTATATATTTTGGAGATTAAACCCTTGTCTGAGGTATCATTGGCGAATATATTTCCCATAGAGTTGGTTCTCTTTTTATTTTAATACTGTTTTCTTTAGCCATGCAGAAGCTTTTTATTTTGATGAGATCCCATTTGTTTATTCCATCCTTTATGTCCCTTGCTTTAGGGGACATATCAGTAAAAATGTTGCTGCGTGAAATGTCTGAAATCTCCTCTAGGACTTTAATGGTGTCCCGGCTTATATTTAAATCTTTTATCCACTTTGAGTTTATTTTTGTGTATGATGTAAGCTGGTGCTCGAGTTTCATTTTTTTTTTGCATGTAGCTGTCCAGTTCTCCCAACTCCACTTGTTGAAGAGGCTACTTTTACTCCATTTTATGTTGCTGCTTCCTTTGTCGAATGTTAATTGACCATAGAGAATTGGGTTTATTTCTGGGCTCTCTGTTCTATTCCACTGGTCCATGTGCCTGTTTTTGTGCCAGCACCAGGATGTTTTGATTACAGTGGCCTTGTAATACAGTCTGGTGACAGGTATTGTGATCCCTCCTACTTTGCTTTTCTTTCTCAAAATTGCAGCAGCTATTTGAGGTCGTTTATGATTCCATATAAATTTTGAAGTGTTTGTTCTTTATCTTTGAAATATGCCATTGGTAATTTGATAGGTATTGCATTGAATCTGTAAATTGATTTGGGTAGTATGGACATTTTAATGATGCTAATTCTTCCAATCCACAAACATGGTATACATTTCCATTTGTTTGTGTCTTCCTTAATTTCTTTCTTCAGTGTTGTGTAGTTTTCTGAGTATAGATCCTTTACTTCCTTGGTTAGATTTATTCCTAGGTATTTTATTTTTCTTTTTGCTATATCAAATGGGATTTTTTCCTTGACTTCTGCTTCTGCTCTTTCATTGTTGGTATACAAAAATGCTGTTGATTTCTGGATATTGATTTTATATCCTGCTGTTTGGCCAAATTCATTTATTAGGTCAAGGAACTTTTTGGCTGAGTCTATAGGATTTTCTATGTACACTATCATGTCATCTGCAAACAATGATACCTTTGTTTCCTCCTTTCAATTTGGATCCTTTTATTTCCTTTTCTTGTCTAATTGCTGTGGCTAAGACTTCCAATACTATATTGAATAGAAGTGGTGAAAATGGACAACCTTGTCTCGTTCCTGATCTTAGTGGAAAAGATTTTAGTTTTTGCCCATTGAGTATGATGTTGGCTGTAGGTCTCTTGTAGGGCAAGACTAGTGTGGGAAATGTAGAAGCTAAAGAACTTATGACACATGGACATGAGCTAAAGTGGGGAAATGTGGGTGGGAGGTGGTGTGCAGGGTGGAGGGGAAAGATGGGGGAGAAATGGGACAACTGTAATAGCATAATCACTAAAATATATTAAAAGTAGATTTGACATATAAAAAAAGAAAACAGTATTTGCAGATGACATAATTTTATATATAGACAACCATAAGAATTTCATAAATAATCTGTTAGCCTTAAGAAATTCAAGTGAAGTTGCATGATACAAAATCAATACACAAAAATCTGTTGCATTTCTATACAATAATACCTATCAGAAAGAGAAATTAAGAAAATAATCCCATTTAAAACTTTATCAAAAGGAAATAAATTACCTATGAACAAATTTAACCACAGAGATGAAAGTCCTTTATGTTGAAAACCACAAGACATTTATGGAAGAAACTGAAGATGCAAATAAATGGAAAGATATTCTCTGCTCATGGATTAAAAAAATATTGTTGTTCAAGTACAGTTGTCTACCTTTTTACTCACCTCTCTCCCCTACTCCAGCCATCCCCACATACCTCCAATAATTCCACTCCCTCTTAGTTTTGTCCATGTGTTCTTTATAGTTGTTCTTGGAAACCCTTCACTCTTTTCCCCCATTATACCCTCCCATCTTCCTTCTAGTTACTGTTCATTTGTTCTTAATTTCAAGGTCTCTTGTTATATTTTGCTTGCTTGTTTGTTTTGTTGATTAGTTTCCAGGTAAAGGTGAGATCAAAATTGACAAACCTTTAAACAGACTCACCAAGAAAAAAAAGAGAGAGGGCCCAAATAAACACAATCAGAAATGAAAGAGGAGAGATTACAGCTGATACCACAGAAATACAAAGGGTTGTAAGAAGTTACTGCAAACAACTATATGCCAAGAAATTTGAAAACCACAGTGAAATGGACAAATTTCTACAAAAATATAATCTTCCAGAACTGAATGAAGGAGGAGCAGAAAGCCTGAACAGACCAAAAATAGCTGACAAAATTGAAGTAGTAATTAAAAAAACCTCCCAACACACAAAATCCCTGGACCAGAGGGTTTCACACGAGAATTCTGCAAAGCACTTAAGGGAGGACTAACCCCTATCCTTGACAGATTGTTCCAAGAAATCCAAGAAGAGGGAAGACTCCCAAACTCTTTTTATGTAGCCAGCATCATCCTAATCCCAAAACCACATAAAGACAAAACAAAGAAAGAAAACTTCAGGCCAATATCACTGATGAACATAGATGCTAAAGTCCTCAACAAAATATTGTCAAACCACATCCAGCAATATGTTAAAAAGATCATACACCATGATCAAGGAGGATTCATCCTAAGGATGCAAGGATTGTTTCAAATTGTTAATTTGATTCTCAGCTTCATTCACTTCACTGTTGTTTCCCTGTAAATTATTCTTTATTTCAATTAGTGTATCCTGCATTTGTGACTGGATCTTTTTTATGCTGCTGAGGTCCTCACTCAGTTCCTTTATCATCCTTATAAACAGTGTTTTGAACTCTGCATGTGATAGATTGCTTATCCACATTTTGTTTAGCTTTTTTTCTGGAGTTTTGATCTGTTCTGCCATTTGGGCCATGTTTCTTTGTCTCCTTGTTTTGTCAACCTCCTTGTGTTTCTTTCTATGTATTAGGTAGAGCTTCTTTGACTTTATGTCTTAGCAGTGTGCTCTAATGTAGTAGGTGTTCTATAGAGTTCAGTGGCATAGCCTCCCCTATCACCCAAGCTGGGTATTTTAGGTGAGCACTTCATTTGGACTTGGTACACCCTCCTCTTGTAGTTGAGCCTTGGTTGCTGGTGGCAAGTCAATGGGAGGGATTCACCCAGGCCAGTCAGCTGCAAAGATTGGCCTTGGCCACTTATCACAAACCTCTGCCCTCCATGGGAGATCAGCTGCGCAGGGGCAAGGTGATGATGCTCTGAAGTAGTCTGTAGATGCCCACTGGGTGTGCTGGCCCTGGTGGTTTCTCAAGTGGTAAATGCCAAGGTCCTCCTCTACCTGTGTTTTTCCTGGGGCCACACTTCCTGAGCAATAAGCGATCTGGGGAGGCTGCTACTTGTAGTGGGCTTGGAGATTCCCAGGCCAAGCTAAGATATGAAACTAATTTGGCTGCTGCTAGTGCCCAGCCTATAGATCACTGAGGCCAGCTGTTGCTTGTTTGATAGGATTTAGGAATCTGTGAAGCCTAAGCCAAGACTAGCCATTCATATGGGAAAGCAGCTTGGGTATGCCCATATGTTGGGTGGGGTAGAGTCTCTGGGGATCTCCAAGGTGGGTCAAACAGTGTTAATGAGATTGATAGTATCTTAAATATGGCAATAGCCTGCTATATTACCTTGCTATGGCTCTGTAGGGGGAAGGCTCAGAAAATGGACAATGGATTCTGCTTGTCCCAATGCCAGACACTTCAGCCCTCCTCAGTATGCCACTAGTGCCCTTCAATATGCTACCCTGGTGCTGGAGCTCAGAGGGAGTGGGTTTGAATAGGTGAGTCCTTGTGTGGGTTCTTTAAGAGGAACTGAATGGGGGTCCAGCAGTTTCTTCCACCAACTCAATCTCCTCTTGGTTTTGCAGCCAGAAGTTCTGGGGACTTATTTCCCTAGTACCAGAACCCTGGGCTAGGGCCCTGGTATGGGGTTGGGCTTGCTCACTCCTGAGATATCCCTCCCAAATTTTTCTCCACCACACGTGTGGGAGAGAACAGCCGTTCTGTGCCTGTGCTCCTACTGGTCTCAATGGGTTTGGTTTCTTTCATTCCATAGTTGTTAGACTTCCATTCGACTTGATTTCTGACAGTTTTCAGTGATGGATGTTCTCTATTTTAGTTGTAATTTTGTTGTGGTTGTCCATAGAAATGACCCATGTCTGCCTACACTGCCATCTTGAAAGGAAGACTGAAAGCATCACTTTAAGAAAAAAAATTCTTGATTTATCATTAATTGTGTGGTTTTGGTAGATTTTAATTTTTTAAATTATTTTTTCAATCTTCATCTGAGGACATATTCACTGAGTTGAGAGAGAGAAAGAGAGAGAGAGAGAGAGAATAAAAGAGAGAGAAACAAGGTAAGAAAGAAACATTGGTTGGCTGCCTCCCATATGAACCCCAACTGGGAATTATACCCACAGCCCAGGTTTGCATCTCAAATGGGAAACAAACTCAAAACTTCTTGTTGTACAAAATGATGCTACAAAGAAGCTACTTGGGCAGGAGAAAGATTTTACTTTTTTAAGGTATACTTAATTGGATAACTTCCCTTCTATTTTTAGTTTGCTGACATTTTTTAATTGCAAATGACTCTCAAACATTATTTTTCCTCTATTGAAATGATCATATGAATTGTTTTTTTATTATTATATTTTTTAAATTTTAATTGTTCTTGTACAGTTTTCTGTCTTTTACTCCCATTCCAGACCACTGCCCCAGCCCTCCCCACCTCCCTCCCATTTCAATCCCCCCTCTAGTTTTTGTCCATGTGACCTTTATACTTGTTACTCTAGACCCTTCCCCTTTTCCCCTGAAATTCCCTCCCCCTCCCCTCTGGTGACTGTCAGCCTGTTCTCAATTTCAGTGTCTTTGATTATATTATGCTTGTTTATTTGTTTTGTTGATTAGCTTCCTGTTAAAGGTGAGATCATATGGTATTTGTCTTCCACTGCCTGGCTTATTTCGCTTAGCATAATGCTCTCCAGTTCCATCCATGAGGTAGCAGAGGATAGGAATGCCTTCTTTCTTTCTGCTGCATAGAATTCCATTGTGTAAATGTATCATAGTTTTTTTTTTGATCCATTCATTTACTGATGGGCACCTAGGTTGCTTCCAACACTTAGCTATTGTAAATTGTGATGCTATGAACATTGGGGTGCATAGGTTCTTTTGGATTGGTGTTTCAGGTTCTTAGGATATAATCCTAGCAGTGGAATTGCTGGGTCAAAAGGTAGATCCATTTTGAGTTTTGTTAGAAAAATCCATACTGTTTTCCATAGTGGTTGTATCAGTCTGGAATCCCACCAACAATGCACTAGTGTCCCCTTTTCTCCACAACCTTTTCAACACGTGTTGTTTGTTGCTTTGTTTATGATGGCCTATCTGACTGGTGTGAAGTCGTATCTCATTGTGGTTTTAATTTGCATCTCTCTGATAGCTAGAGATATCAAGCATCTTTTCATGTGTTTCTCGATCTTCTGTATGTCCTCCTTGGAGAAGTGTCTGTTCAAGTCTTCTGCCCATTTTTTAATTGGGTTGCTTGTCTTCTTAGAGTGGTGTCGTGTAAATTCTTTATATATTTTGGAGATTAAACCCTTATCTGAGGTATCATTGGCAAATATGTTTTTGCATACAGTTCGTTCTCTTTTTATTTTAATACCATTTTCTTTAGCCATACAAAAGCTTTTTATTTTGATGAGGTCCCATTTGTTTATTCTTTCCTTTATGTCTCTTGCTTTAGGGGACATATCAGTAAAAATGTTGCTGTGTGAAATATCTGAGATTTTCCTGCCTATGTTCTCCTCTAGGACTTTAATGGTGTCACAGCTTATATTTAAATATTTTATCCACCCTGAATTTATTTTTGTGTATAGTGTAAGTTGGTGCTTGAATTTCATTTCTTTTGCATGTAGCTGTCCAGTTCTCCCAACACCAATTGTTGAAGAGGCTATTTTTACTCTATTTTATCTTGCTGCCCCTTTGTTGAATATTAATTGATTGTAGAGACTTGTGTTTATTTCTGGGCTCTCTGTTCTATTTCAGTGGTCCATGTACCTGTTTTTATGCCAGTACCAGGCTGTTTTGATTACAGTGGCCTTGTAATACTGTTTGGTGTCAGGTATTGTGATCCCTCCTACTTTGCTCTTCTTTCTCAAAATTGCTGCAGCTAATTGAGGTCATTTATGGTTCCATATAAATTTTTGAGGTATTTGTTCTATGTCTGTGAAATATGCCATTGGTACTTTAATAGGTATTACATTGAATTTGTGAATTGCTTCGGACACTATGGACATTTTAATGATATTAATTCTTCCAATCCATGAACACAGTATATGCTTCCATCTGTTCATGTCTTCCTTGATTTCTTTCTTCAGAGTTATGTAGTTTTCTTCATACGGGTCTTTTACCTCCTTGGTTAGGTTTATTCCTAGGTATTTTAGTTTTCTTTTTGCTATAATGAATGGGATTTTTTTCTTGATTTCTACTTCTGCTTTTTCATAGTTGGTATACAGAAATGCCTTTGATTTCTGGATATTGACTTTGTGTCCTGCTGTTGGGCCAAATTCATTTATTAGGTCAAGGAACTTTTTGGCTGAGTATATAGGATATTCTATGTACACTATCATGTCATCTGCAAACAATGATAGTTTTATTTCCTTCTTTCTGATTTGGATGCTTTTTATTTCCTTTTCTTGTCTAATCACTTTGGCTAAGACTTCCAATATGATATTGAATAGAAGTTGTGAAAGTGGACATCCTTGTCTTGTTCATGATATTAGTGGAAAAGATTTTAGTTTTTGCCCATTGAGTATGATGTTGGCTATAGGTTTCTCATATATGGCCTTTATTATGTTGAGGAATGCTCCCTCTATTCCCACTTTGCTAAGTGTTTTTATCATAAATGGCTGTTGTACCTTATCAAATGCTTTTCCCTATCTATTGATATGATCATGTGATTTTCATCTTTGCTTTTGTTTATGTGATGTATTACATTTACTGATTTGTGAATGTTGAACCATCCTTGCATCCCTGGAATGAATACCACTTGGTCATGGAGTATGATCTTTTAAATGTATTCTTGGATGCAGCTAGACAATATTTGGTTGAGGATTTTAGCATCTGTGTTCATCAGCAATATTGGCATGAAGTTTTCTTTCTTTGTTGTGTCTTTATCTGGTTTTGGGTTAGGATGATGCTGGTTTTATAAAAAGAGTTTTGGAGTCTTGCATGATTTTGGATTTTTTTAAATAATCCATGAAGGACAGGGGTCAGCTCTTCCTTAAATGCTTTGTAGAATTCTCCTGTGAAACCATCTGGTCCAGGGCTTTTGCATATTGGGAGTTTTTTGATTACTACATCAATTTCATCTGCTGTTATTGGTCTGTTCAGGCTTTCTAACTTCTTGTTCATTGAGTTTTGGAAGATTATATTTTTTTAGAAACTTGTCCATTTCACCGAGGTGTTCAAATTTCTTGGCATACAGTTCTTCATAGTAATTTCTTACAATCATTTGTATTTCTGTGGTGTCAGTTATAATCTCTCCTCTTTCATTTCTGATTGTGTTTATCTGAGTCCTCTCTCTTTTTTTCTTGATGAGCCTGCTTAAAGGCTTGTCGATTATATTTATCTTTTCCAAGAACCAGCTCCTGGATGTATTGATGCTTAGAATTGTGCTTTTCATCTCTACGTCATTTAATTCTTCTCTGATCTTGGTTATTTTCTTTCTTCTACTTGTTCTGGGCTGTCTTTGTTGTTGTTCCTCGAGTTCTTGTAGGCATAGGATTAAGATGTTTGTTTGAAATGTTTCCATCCTTTTTAGGTAGGCCTGTATCACTATGAACTTCCCTCTGAGGACTGCCTTTGCTGTGTCCCATAAGTTTTGGGTTGTTGTGAGTTCATTTTCACTTGTTTCCAGAAACTTTTTGATTTCCTTCCTAATTTCATTCTTGACCCATTTATTGTTTAGTAGCATGCTATTCAATCTCCATGATTTTGAATGTTTTGGGTTTTTCCCCTTGGGTTGGTTTCTAATTTCAGCCCCTCATGTTTTCATAGAAAATGCTTGGTATGATTTAAATTTTCTTGAATTTGTTGAGGCTTGCTCTGTGTCATATCATGTGGTCTATGTTTGAAAATGTTCCATGTGCATTTGAAAAGAATGTATATTTAATTTTTTGTGGATGAAGGGTTCTGTATATATAAGTAAGTCCATTTCATATAAAGTGGTATTCAATGCCATAATACCTTTTTTGACATTTTGTTTGAAAGATCTGTCCATTTTTGATAGTGGGGTGTTAAAATCCCCTACTGTAATTGTGTTGCTGTCAATATCTTTCTTGAAATCCTCTGTGATTTTCTTTATGGATTTAGGTGCTCCTATGTTGGGTGCATATATATTTACGATATTTATGTCTTCTAGGTGGAATCTTCCCTTGAGTATTATGAAGTGACCTTCTGGATCTCTCTTTATGGCTCTTCTTTTGAAGTCTTTTTTGTCTGATATGAGTATTGCTATCCTGGCTTTTTTCCCCCCTGACAATTTGCTTGTAAAATTTGTTTCCAGTCCTTCACTTTGAGTCTGTGTAGGTCTTTTGTCTGAGGTGGGTCTCTTGTAGGCAGCATATGTGTGGGTCATGCTTTCTTATCCATTCAGCTATTCTATGTCTTTTGATTGGAGCATTTAATCCATTTATGTTTAAGGTTATTATTAATAGGTACTTATTCATTGCCATTTTTGTACATTTCTCTCTCTCTCTCTCTCTCTCTCTCTCTCTCTCTTCCATCCTTTCCTTAAAGCAGTTCCTTTAGCATCTCTTGCAGAGCTCGTTTGGTAGAGGTGTATTCTTTTAGACCTCTTTTGTCTGGGAAGCTCCCTATTTGGCCTTCTATCTTGATTGAAAGCCTTGCTGGGTAAAGTAGTCGTGGTTGCAGGCCTTTGGTTCTGATTAATTGGAATATTTCTTGCCATTCTCTTCTGGCTTGGAGCATTTCCATTGAGAAGTCAGCTGCTAACCTTATGGGAGCTCCCTTGTATGTTACTTCCTGTTTCTCCCTTGGTGCCTTTAAGATTATCTCTTTGTCTTGGAATTTTGCCATTTTAATTATGATGTGTCTTGAAGTGGGCCTTTTGGGTTCCTCTTGATTGGGACTCTGTGTTTCTTGGATTTGTGTGACTTTCTCTCATCAAATTAGGGAAGTTTTCCATCATTACTTTTCCAAATAGGTTTTCTATCCCTTTCTCTTCTTCTTCTCCTTCTGGAATCCTTATTACACGGATATTACTATGTTTCATATTGTCTTGCCTTTCTCTTAATCCTTCTTCATTCTTTTTGAGCTTCTTTTCCTTTTCTTGCTCTTTCTGGGTGTTTTGTTCTACTTTGTCCCCTAACTCGCTGATCTGATCTTCTGCTTCATCGATTCTGCTTTTGATTCCTTCTGCTGTGTTCTGGCATGGGCTCTGGGCCTGCTGCTGAGCACGTGCTTTCCCCAAGTTTATGGGTGTGAGCTTGGTTCTCCCATGGATTGGGCACTTCTTGGAGTTTATGGGTTTGAACTCTAGGTCTCCTATGGGAGACCCATGCCATGCTGTCCTTGTTTTACAGGTATGTGTTCCGGCTTTTCTATGGAATGTGTGCACTCCTGGTGTTTACAAGTGTAGCCTCTGTGAGTTTCCCGCATTTTGCATGCTCACCCAGGGTTCACAAGGCTGAGCTCCAGGTTTCTCACGATTGTATGCACTCCCCAGGTTTACAGGTGTGAGCTGCAGTTCTGCTAAGTAGTGTATGCACTGCCGAAGTTTCTGAGTGTGGGTTCCCAGGTTTCTGCAGTGAGCTCTGGGTTTCCTACAGATCATGCACATTCCCTGGGTTCACATGCATGGGCTCTGGTTCTCCCACGGATCACTCACACTCCCCAGGTTTCTGGTGTGGGCTTCCTCAAAGCCCCCTCCTCCCATTGCAGGATCCTCTGGTCACATGAGCTCTGTTGTACACTCCACCCAGGGCTATGTGTGGGTGCTCACAGCCCCAGCGTTTTTGCCATTCAGACCTTAACTTCTGTCTTGCAACTTCAAGCAACCAGGTCTCTCCTGTTGCTGTTCAACCCTTGTTTGACCCGGGAGCGAGCTGTTGACCTGGCTCCTTCTCTAGAGCCCTGTGGCAGACCTGGCAAGCACCAGGTCCAGGGCTTCAGCTGCCTTGGTCTCTGCACTGATCCCTGGGCTCTTATTGTATTAAAGAACTCTCCTTACTGTCTGGTTTTTCAAAGTCTGCTACAAATTTTGATCTTCTATTTTCATATATGCTGTGGTACTATTGGCTGTCTGCTCTGTTCCTCTGTAGTTTGGCTAGGTTTTTCTCTCATGTGTAGGGGGAAATGGAATCTGCCTCCTCTACCATGCTGCCATCTTCCTTCTTCCCAAGAAATTGAATTGTCTTCTTTAGATTCTTGATTTAATAATATATATACATATAGACCAATTTCAAAATGTTGATCCACAATGGGAGATAAGTTAAAGCTCCAAAATAAACCCATGTGTCTGTGATCAATTAATATTTGACAATGGGGGCAGGAGCATAAGATGAAGTAAAAATAGTCTCTTCAACAAAGAGTATTGGGGGAGCGGAACAGCTACATGCAAAATAAAAAAAATGAAACTCAGCCACCAACTTACACCATTCAAAAAATAAATTTAAGATGGATAAAAGACTTAAATATAGGTTGCAACAGCATTCAAGTCCTAAAGGAGAACATAAGCAGGAAAATCTCAGATACTCCATGCAGCAATATTTTCACTGATATGTCCCTTGAGTAAGGGACATAAAGGAAAGAATAAACGAATGGAACTTCATCAGATTAAAAAAGCTTCTGCACAGCTAAAGAAAACATTAGCACAATGAAAAGAGAACCAATTGTATGGGAAAATATATTTACCAATGATATCTTGGACAAGGGTTTGATATCAAAAAAATATAAAGAACTCACATGACTCCATGACAAGAATATAAAGCAATTAAAAAATGAGCAAAGTACCTGAACAGACACTTCTCCAAGGAGGACATACAAAAGGCCCAGAGACATATGAAAGGATGCTCAGCATTATGAGCCATTACACAGATGCAAATTCAAACCACATTGAGACACTCCTTCACACCAGTCAATGGCCATTATAAACAAATCAAAAGCAACAAGTGCTGGCAAGGTTGTGGAGAAAAGGTAAGTCTAGTGCACCATTCATAGGAATGAAGACTGGTGCAGCCTCTGTGGGAAACAGCATGAAATCTCCTTAAAAACAAACAAACAAACAAAAAAACCCCAAAACAAAACAATGCCATTTAAGCCAGTGATCCCACTGCTAGGATTATACCCTAAGAATCCTGAAATATCTATGCAAAAGAACCTGCACACCCTAATGTTCATAACATGTCAATTTACAATAGCCACATGTTGGAAACAACCAAAGTGCCCACCAGTGGATGGGTGGATCAAAAAACTGTGGTACTATTACACAATGGAACACTATGCAATGGAAAGAAAGAATGAACTCCTACCCTTTGTAACAGCATGGATGGAATTGGAGAGCATTATGCTAAGTGAAATAAGCTAGGTGGTAAGAGACTAATACCATATGATATTATGTATAAATGGAATCTAATCAAGAAAACAAACAAGTGAGCAAAATATAACCAGAGACATGGAAATAAAGAACCAACTGACAATAACCACAGGGGATGCGTGAGAAGGAGAACAGGAGAAAGAATGGGAAAGTTTGCCAAGGAAAAAGTATAAAGGACCCATGAACAAAGACAACGGGGTGGGGAAGAATTGAATGCTGGAGTCAAGCATAGGTAAGGCAGAGGAGAGTAATGGGGGCAGCAATAGGGACAACTGTAATTAAACAACAATAACAAATGTAAAAAATGAAAAATGTTGATCCAACTTTGCATTCTGAGGACAAACTCCATTTGGTCATGATATGGTATGTTTTTTCCATGTCACTGATTTTAATTTAATAATAATAATTTTTGAGGATTCTGTCTCTTTTCATGACAGGTATTATAGAGCTCTATCTGAGTTTGGTTTCAGGATAATGCTGGCTTTACTGAATGAATAGGGTGTATTTCTGTATTTTTTTAGAATCTTAGTGTCTAATTAGCATTAATATTTTTCCTTAAATATATAATTAAATTGGCCAAGAAAGTGATCCTAGGCCTAGAGTTTTCTTTATTGAAAGGGTTTTAATGAAAACTAAAATTCTTTTTTTATTGTTCAAGTACAGTTGTCTCCATTTCCCCCCTCACTCCTCCCACCCCAGCTATTCCCACCTCTCACCCCTGATCCAATAAATGCTGGTTTTGTCCATGTGTCCTTAAATTTGTTCTTGAAAACCCTTCCTCCTTAACCCTCGTTGCCCCCTCCCACCTTTCCTCTGGTTACTGTCAGATTGTTCTTAATTTCAATGTTTCTGGCTATATTTTGCTTGCTTGTTTGTATTGTTGATTAGGTTACAATTACAGGTGAGATCATGTTATTTGTCTTTCACTGTCTGGCTTATTTAACTTAGCATAACACTCTCCAGTTCCATCCATGCTGTCGCAAAGGATAGGAGCTCCCTCTTTCTTTCTGCTGTATAGTATTCCATCTTATAAATGTACCATAGTGTTTTGATCCATTCATTACTGATTGGCACTTAGGTTGCTTCCAGCTCTTGGCTATAGTAAATTGTGTGGTTATGAATATTGGGGTGCATAAATTCTTTTGGATTGGTGTTTCAGGGTCTTAAATTACAATCTCATTGCTTGATCTCATTCTTAACCCATCATTGTTTAATAGCATGCTATTCAATATCCATGAATTTGAGCAATTTTTTCCCCTTCAGTTTGGTTTCTAATTTCAGTCCCTTGTGGTCAGACAAAATGCTTGATATCATTTCAATTTTCTTGAATTTGTTGAGGCTTGTTTAGTGTCCTATCATGTAGTCTATCTTTGCAAATGTTCCATGTGCATTTGAAAAGAATGTGTATTTTGCTACTTTGGGATGAAATGTTCTATATACATTACTTAGGTCCATTTGATCTAAGACATTGTTCAATGTTGCAATATCTTTGTTGATATTTTGTTTGGAATATCTATCCATTTTTGACAGTGGGGTGTCAAAATCCCTTAGTATATGTGTGTTGCTATCTCTAACTTTGTTGAAGTCCTCCATGATTTTCTTTATATATTTGGGTGCTCCTATTTTGTGTTCATATGTTTGGGTTATAATGTTTATGTCTTCTTTTTTTTTAAGATTTTATTTATCTTTAGAGGGGAAGGGAAGGAGAGAGGGAGAGAACTATCAATGTATGGTTGCCTCTTGTGCACCCCCTGCTGGGAACTGGCCTGCAACCCAGGCATGTGCCTTGACTGGGAATCAAACCACGATCCTTTGGTTTGCAGGCCCATGCTCAATCCACTGAGCTACACCAGCCAGGGCTGTTTATGTCTTCTTGATGGATTTTTCATTAGAATATTATGAAGTGTCTGTTGGGTCTGTTTTTATGGCCCTTGTTTTGAAATATATTTTGTCTTATATGAATATTGCTATCCTGACTTTTCTTTCCTGTCTATTTGCTCAGAATATTTTTTTCCAACCCTACACTTTTAGTCTGTGTAGGCTTTTTGTTCTGAGTTGGGTCTTTTGTAGGCAGCATATGTTTGGGTCATGATTTCTTATCCATTCAGCTGCTCTATGTGTCTTTTGATTAGAAAATTTAAACCATTTACATTTAAGGTTATTCTTGATAGGTGCCATTTTACTTCCTTCATACCTGTGTTCCCCTCTCTCTTGTTCTTCTTATTCCTTTCCTTAAAGCAGGCCCTTTAGCATCTCTTGCAGTGCTGGTTTGGTGGAGGTGTATTCTTTCATCCTTCTTTTGTCTGGAAACTCTTTATTTCACCTAACATTTTAATTGAGAGCCTTTCTGGGTAGAGTAGTCTTGGTTATAGGCCTTTGTTTTTCATTACTTGGAATATTTCTTGCCATTCCATTCTGGCATGGAGCATTTGTACTGAGAAGTCAGATGGTAGCCTTATTAGGGCTCCTTGTATTTTACTTTATTTTTCTCCACTGCTGCCTTTAAGATTCTGTCTTTGTCTTGGAATTTTGCCATTTTAATTATGATGTGTCTTGAAGTGGGCCTCTATGGGTTCCTCTTGATTGGGACCATCTGTGCTTCCTGTATTTGTGTGACTTTTTCTCTCATCAAATTAGGGAAGTTTTCCATCATTACTTTTTTGAACAGGTTTTCTATCCCTTGTTCTTTTTCTTCTCCTTCTGGTATCCCTATTATATGGATATTATTATGTATCATGTTCTGCAGTTATCTTAACACCTCTTCATTCTTTCTGAGTTTTTGTTCCTTTTAGTGCTCTTTCTGGGAGTTTTTTCTGTTTCATCTGCCAGCTTGCTGATTCGATCCTCTGCTTCATCAGCCTGCTTTTTGATTTCTTCTACTGTGTTCTTCAGTTCAGACATTGTATTCTTTATTTCCTCTTGGCTCTTGTTGATAATTACTACTTCTTTTTTCATGTTGATATAGGTTGCAGTGAGTTAATCATAGTTTCCCTGTAGTTTTTGGTAATTCTCAGTTATCTCATTGAGCTTATTTATAACCATTGTTTTCAACTCAGTATCTGATAGTTGACTTTCCTCTGTTTCATTTAGCATTCTTTCTGAGGCTTCCTCCTTTTATTTTCATTAGGGATTTGTTTCTTTGTCTTCCCATTGTTTGTGAGACTGTTGTTGTTAGCCTCTGCTTCTTAAATTGATATGTTCTGACTCTAGGTTTGTGGTGTGAACTTCTATGGTAAGAACTTGTGAGATTCAGTGGTGCAGTCTCCTTGGCCTCCTGAATCTGCTACTCCTTGCATGCCACTTATATTGGCTCTCTGGATGCATTTGAGTTTTGATTGTTGTTGGGTTGTTGTTTGATGGATCCTTCTATCCAATTGGTTGACTGAGGGTCATTTTACCCACCACATCTTGTATGCTGTTGTGCAGGTGCAGACAGGTTGTCCTGATGCTGGTTCTTCTGTGTGTCCAAAGTTATGAGTCTTCTTTCTTCCTATTGTTCAGTTGTTTGTTCTGGGTAATTTCTCCACACTTTGGTTGTAATTCCAGATTGGTGCTGGGAGGAGGTTAGTGTGGCTTCCACTCACTCTTCTGCCATCTTCTTTCATTATTTGTTGGTGGTTCCTTTGTTGGTGGGTTGTCTCTTCCATCAGGTATATTGGTGTTCACAGCTCCTACCTACTCTTTTATGTGATCAGTTGGAGGGGGAAGGCAAAATTGATTAAGACAGCTGGAGAGTATTCTTTGGGATTTAAAGTATCAACATGTAGACAAGAGGTAGGAGATCCTTTGGATAAGTATATCATTAATACTGGCGTTTCACCCAACTAGCCACTTTTTATAAAAGGTGGAAATGAGATAAGACTCTTATTAGTGGAGGGACAGAATGTGAGTTGAATCGAGGAAGCAGAGTGTCTGTGGGAGGTCAGATTATGAGATACAGTGAGAGTAAGGGATAAAATATAGGCTTAGTGTTCAATTGAATAGAAATAACTATAACAGTAATTAGGCTCTGTAAGATAGTGAAATGGGCTAAGATCAGGGAGGGATACTGTGTAGTATTTACAATTATATGGAACTACAATTATTTGCAATAATACTGGAACAACAATCATATGACAAGAACTATATGGTCTGAATAACAATAATAGGAAGTGTATGACCTAAAGTAGTGTGCTGTTGGAACACAGTGAAGTGAAAGAAGGAAAATTAAAATACTCTATGAAAGAGAGAATAAGGAAAACAAGTCAAACAATGCAATTAAACAAACAAAATGAAGAAAGCTAAACAGTAAGAAGAGAAATAATAGAATACTAATAAAATAAAAGAAGTAAAGATAATGAAAAATAATAAAAATAACACAAATAAATAATAACAGGCAAGTTCTCTAAAATAGCAAAGTGCATTGGTCTCAGTTTCTCAGTTGTTGGGATTAACCTTGTGTTCCTTTTTTTTGGGTCTGTTTCTGAACCTTTCACAGTCCCAGGTCTTATTGTCTCACTTGGAGAAAAAAGAAAAAAAGAAGACAAGAAAAAAAGCAAGCCTCTTGTTGACTTTAAACCTGCCAAGGGAGTTCTGCTGGTCTTCCTGGCTGAAGCAGGCTGAGAGAGAGTGGGGCTTCACTTTTTTCCCTTCTTTTGGCTCTGGAGGATGGGGGCCAGGTCTTGGCTATGATATTCACAGTTGCCTTGCCTCCATCCCAAGTATTCTGTACACTGCTGGATCCCCACTGTTGATGTGCATCAGGCTGGCACCTTTAACCCACCAGTTATGCCTTCCATAAGGTGCAGTAATTAGGCACAACTCACACACCACCTACTCCCTCTTTGCTGTCTTAGGTGCTGGGCCCTCTGGAAGTCTCTCCAGGGTAGTTCAGCTCCCACTGAGTTAAGACTCTCTGGGGACCAACTCCCTGGCCCTGCTGCCCTCCTCTGCAGGGTGCTTCCTCCTTCTTCTTATGGAGTCAGCCTGGCAGTAGAGGCATTGGGGGCAGGCCAAAGCCCAGGGGCACACCAAAGCCCAGGGGCACAGGTGCAGCCTGGGCAGCTGGGGCTGCTGGGGCTGAGGTGGGGTCATGGCCATGAAGGCAGCTGCAAGGGGGTGCCTGATGCTTGAGAGTTCCTGAAACAGTGACTGAGAGCCTCCTGTTGAGTAAAATCTTCCTGTTTAAGCCCAGTACGCCCAAGAAGCACCCAGTTTCTCACACAGCTCCTACTCTCCAACCATACCTACAACTACCTGGTTCAAGGTCCATCACAGCCCAACTCTTCTCCCTTCTCCAAGCATCAGCTGGCTCCCAAATTTTTCTGTTATTGACCCAGCTACTGTCCACAGTCTCAGTGGGTGAACACCACCCCTGTGCCTCTCCCACTTCATCCTTATTTCCCAAAACGACTTCAAGCATCCAGTTCCATCCTGGTGCTGAGCTGTCCTCCCTGTTTGGCAAGGGAGGGAGCCAATGATTTGGCTATTGTCCAAGGATCCTGCAGCAGGTGCCTAGCCAGGGCTGCAGCAGCCCTGTTCCCTGGGCTGTTCCTAGGGACCTTACCATCCCAATGCAATCCTCTTACAGTCTGTTTTCAATGTCCTCTACAATTTTTGGCCTCCAACCTTCATATAAGCAGGGATTCCATTGGCTGTTCACTATTTTCCTTAGATTGGCCAGGTATTCCACCTGTGTGCAGGGGGGAAGGGGGCTCCACTCCCATTTACCTCACCACCATCTTCCAAAGGTCTAAACTAAAATTCTTTAATAAAGATAGAATTATTCCAATCATCTATTTCTTTTTTGAGTGAACTTTGGTAGTTTGCATTTCTCAAATTTTTCTATCTAATTAAAATTTTGAATGTATTAAATGATTAATAATGATTATATGGTAGAAAAGTATCTTCTCTTTATCTGCCCCCTGCCAAAAAGTGCAGTTTTATTCCTTTCACCCCATCTTGCAATTTGATCATTTCAAATTACTTGTGCCCTGGATCAGGGCTGTCCTTCCTTCATCTTCTTTTCTTGCCTCATTACTACCTCTGGAGATATTCATCTCTCAGGAGAGTGCCAGGTATCTGCATGCATGCTAAAGATTATGACAGACTCAGAAAAATGATGCTCTGTGACTTCTGATGGTAGTATACATCTTTCACCTGTTTCTATATGATACTTGCTTTTAGAACTCAGTTGAGCTGTGAGGAAACCCAAACTGGCCCACATTGAAAGGCCAGCATGGAGAGGCCAGGTGAATTTATTTTTGCTTACAACCCAGCTGTGGTTCCAGCTAATATCAAGCACCAACCATTAGACATGAGACTAAAGGTGCCTCCAGATAACTTCAGCCTCCAACAGTTGAGTGACTGCAGGCATCAGGTCTTTAGCTGAGGCTTCAGATGTCATGGAGCCAAGATAAATCTACCACAGTGTGCCTATGTGATCCCTGACCCACAAAATCCAGAGAAACAATACAGTAGTTGCTTATTTCACAAGTGATGGTTATTAACATAACCATAGTATCTGGGAAGCTTGGAGTTTTACAATTGATAAAAATCCTGAATGCCATATGTAAATAGGAAGAGGTAGCAGGAGAGAGTAGGAGCTTTCCTCTGTGAACAACTGGGTGCTGCCATCAGCCAACTGCCATACACCTGGCTCTTTTTCTTTTTCTTTTTTTTTTCATGTATTATAACAACAAATGTATTCACTTAGGAATAAATGTGTATTTAGTGACCATCATGTACCAGGAACTGCTGTAGATGTCTGAGACATATCAGGGGAAAAAAAGTAAAGATCCCCAACTTATATTGGGCTTTCATTTTAGCAGAAGAGACACACAAACAATAAACATCATAAATAAGTAAATGGAAAGCAGGTTTAAAGCTTGTAAGTGTGAAAGAAAATAAAAAGAAAAAAAGCCTTCAGCAGGGTAAGGGGACAGGGTTGCTATGTTCTTCTCACACATTTGAACAGGGAGATCAAAATGTCCTCTTTGAGATACTTGAGCAAAGACTTTATTGGACCACTGAGTCCAAGTCAACTAGAAAGCAGTGGCTGAGGCCAAGATAAAATGGGAAACGTGGGAATATAAACCTAGGATAGTAAAGCCAGAGGAAGGGGAAGTAAGATCAAGAAATGAACAAAACCATGTGATGAAGGCAATTATAAAGGAGACACCTCTTCATAATAGCCCACAAGGCAAGTGGAAAATTCCTTAGCAAAGTGTTCTCCCAGCACAGTAGATGTCCTCCAGAAGTTCCTAGGATGAGCTGAATTTTGGAGAGAGGTCTGTATTGCCAGGTGTCCTATTGCTTGTCCTCTTCCAGTGGTTGGGTTTACCTCATGGGCATCTGCCACCCTAGATCTCACATGTTGCATCATGCTGTTGGTTGTCTAGAGCTGGGACTAACAGTGTACAGTGTGCCTCTCATTAGTGCAGAAGTTGAGTGTGGTTTGAGGCTGTGGGCCTGGAGTTATAGGTGAGATCCCTGATACTGGGGGGCCTGATGAGGGCTTGGCAAAAGCAGTAGCAATTTCTGGATTGCAGTACCTTGAAAGAAGGAAGTAATGCAGGTAATCTGAGTAGGGGCTGTGGGTGTTGTCCATCTTCAGAGGTGGAGTTACCCATGGAGAAATCTGGGGGAAGAATGCTTGGGCAGATGAAACAGATGGACAAGACCACAACAAAACAGAGAGGTTGCCTTGTTTGAGAATAAGCAAGGTTACTGTGAATTGGACATGGAAGCAAGAAAGAGAGCAGGGGAGAAAAAGTATGAGAGAAACAAACACCCACACGGGGCAGTTTGTATGTGAGTCTTAGAACTTGATTCTTTAGTTTGAATAAAATGTGTACATTAAATGAAACATTTGAATAGAAGACTAGCATAGCTTGATGTACATTTTAAAAAGATAACTCTGGCTGTTGGATTGCAAATATTTAGTATGGGGTGTTTGGGGGAGGTTAGAGAAGCAGAGAGTCTACTTCGTAGGATGCTGGAGTAATAAGGGGAGAGATGACAATGGCTCAGACCAGTCATGGTACAAAGGTTCTGATAAGTGGATTCTCTTTGAGCTTAGAACATGTAGAGTTTACTAATAAGTTAAATATTGTGGGGGAGAGGAATAAATGAGTCCAGGATGACACCAAGGTTTGGACATAACAGGAGTTATATCACTTTATGTGTAAGGAAGGTGGTGTGTGGAGCTACTCTCAGGGGAGCTCAGAATTCCTGCTGGAGATATGGAATTGAGTCCTTTAAGTAGACACATTGAATACACAGTTAGATGTATGAGTAATAGAGAATCAGATGTTGTTCTTCCTAATTCAGGGTTGAAACTGAGGGGAAAAGTGTTCAAAAGTCTTGATTCACACAGGCCATTAAACTTGAAGAACATTAGATGTTGTTCACTGGAGTAGCTGTTTTGGGAATGGTGTATGGCTTAGACTGGCTAAAAACAGCAGAGTGGTCTGGTGGACCACTTAAAATGAATTCATTATTTTGGAAATTAAATTGAGCCACTTTAATTGGGCTACTGAAAATGAGCACCTAGGGTATGTCTGACCTTGTAGCCTCCAGTAGTTACAAGTCTTCCATTATTGTGTTGGTGAAGCAACTGGTAGTTAGCTACAACAAGACAGAAGGTAACAGTAAGAAATTGCCTTGTCACAGACTGATCTGTATTTGTGTGCCGCTTCTCCAGTTACAGTTGTCTGACCTGGAAAAAGTTACCAATTTCTTCAATGCCTCCATTTCCTAAGAATAATAGTAATTAATACTTAGTTAACAGCATTGTTTTAAGAACCAATGAAATGCATGAAATGTTCAGAATAGTCTGCTACATAACAAGTGTTTAATAAATGTGAACTGGGGTGATGATGATGATGGTGGTTGATGATTTTCATAGGGTGCCCTCTTTTCTGAAGACACTTTTTTCCTAATTTCATAAACTGGGGAACTGTCTTATTATGTGACTTTTTGTGGTGCTTCTGGGGGGTAGCTTTACAGTGTTTTGGGTTTTGGGTTTTTTGTGGAGCCACTTGATGAGTTTCAGTTAACAGCTATAAATTAGCAAAAATATTTTTGTGACCTCAACTCTCTACAGCTCTCTGTAGAGATGTAGGATAGTGATAGCCAAGAGGATAAAAGAGAGAAATTGTATCATTTGGGACTTGATATTCTGATAAAACAACAGACAAAATATACATTGGACACAGGTGGGTTTATAACAAGCAGAGTTGGGTGAGTGAAGTTACATTTTTGAGCTCTGAGCCAGGATCTATGCACACCTCTCATAATTCACTCTCATCAAAATCTTCAGTGAAGGCATCAATGTGTCCATTTCACCAGCTAGGGATCTGAGATGGAGACCTTCAATCATATGTAGAGACCTGCTGAGTGAAGAGCAGCTGGGACTTGAATCCCCTGGTGGACCCACACAGTCCTGCATTCAGTTCACCTTGTCAAGAGGCTGGGGGGTGGGAGTATGAGTATCAGGCAGCAGTAGCCAGGGGAAGGTTGACAAAAGTCCCAAAGCACTTGGAAATCCACCTCTACCTACCTTCATCTACTAGCTGTCTCTTAGGCTCAATCACTGAAAGGGTCTCTGGTATATTTCTCAACAGAGTGTAAACTCCACAGGGTGGGGTAAGAAAGATTCCAAAGGGTGAGGTTATTGCTTTCCCTTGGCTGATACCACATGAAGAGGAATACTGTACCCAAGAAAGAGGGTGTGTGCAACATGGGAGAATGACTCAGCACAGGGATCCTTGTGGCCCCTGGGCCAATTGCTGGTAAAAGCTGGCCTTGGTGCACAGGTTGGTCCTTCCCGTGCACACCCAGGCCCAGCAGAGGCAACCAGAAACTGGATAACTGATAGTTACAAACAGGTTTCCCAGGGCCAGTCACAGGCAGTGTCCAACATTGGATTGCACCAGAGTCCCTCCCAAGAGACCCAGAGACCAAGAACATTGGATTCAGACAGCTTCAGACAACAAAAGGACAGAATCCAATAAGATTCATGAGCAGCATATCAAAGGAGAGAGCTTGGCAGAAACAAAACCCTTCTGAGGCACCTTCTGTTTCATGTGGTCAGCACCTACACAGTAGCTGGCATGTCATGGTGAGGGCTGAGCCTCACAGTCAGCCAGCTGAGTGTTGATCTCATGTATAAATGGAACGATAGCAATCAAAACAATTACAACAGGAAGGCCCACATAATTCACATAAAGGACCTTTTTGGAGCACCCAGCTTATGATGAAGGAAGTTGCATCACTGGACTCCTAGGTTACCTACTATACAAGGTCACCACACCAAGACTGGCAGTCATGGCAGATCTACCTAATACATAAAATAAACACAAAGAGACAGAGAGAATGGAAATACAAAGAAACAGGCACTAAATGGAAGAACAATAGAATTCTCTAGGAAAAAAAGAGCTAAGTGAAATGTAGACAAGCAATCTATCAGATATAGAGTACAAAGTAATGGTTATAAGGACATTCAACAGCATGAAAAATGACTTAGAAACCATAAAGGGACCAGCAAGAAATGAATAATAAATATCCGAAATGAAGAATACACTGGAAGAAATAAACAGTAGGTTGAATGAAGCAGGGGACTGAATCAGTGATTTGGAAGAAAAGGTAGAAAAGAACACCCACTCAGAGAAAGAAAAAGAATGAAAAAAAAATGAGGATTGTTTAAGGGACCTTTGAGACAACATGAAGCAAAACAATATCCATATCATAAGGTTACCATAAGGGGAAGAGAGAGAGAAAGGGATCAAAACCTATCTGAAGAAATAATGAAGTAAAAAAATAAAAAAATCTGGTCAGAAACAATCTCAGTGTCTTTTTAAAACTAAGGACTCAGCAACAAAGTTCTTTTTCCTTTTTGTGGGCCAGAATTTGATTGTTCTTCAATTTTTTGTTAACATTTTTAAAATTTCCTTGTTTTTTTCTGGCCAAGATGGAGGCATAGCTGGACATGCTGTGCCTCCTCTCACAGCCAAGATTAGGGACTACAAAAATATAGAACCAAAAAAATAAAACCCAACCAGGACAGAGGGAGGATTGAATTGTGCAGGAGTCTGACAGCGATTCACCCAGACCAGTGACCTCAGGAGGCCCAGTGACTGGGGGTCAGCTCTGCGACTGGAGGAGGTCCTGCATTCAGAGGAGGCTCTGTGACTGGAGATTGGCCCTGCAACCCAAGGTGGCCCTGGGGCTGGGGCCCAGGGCGGCTCTGTGAAAGGGGGTGGCCCTGTGACTGGGGACGGCCCTGCTACCAGGGGCAGCCGAGTGACCGGTGGAGGCTCTGCAAGCGGGGTAGGCTCTGGAACCCAGGGAGGCCCTGAGACCAGGGGCAGCCCTGCAAACAGAAGCGGTGCTGTGACTGGGGCCAGCTGTGTGATGGGGGAGGCTGTGCAACCAGGGGTGGCCCTGAGACCACGGGAGGCCCTGAGACCAGGGGCAGGCCTGCAACCTGAGGTGGCCCTACGACTGGAGGTGGCCATGTGACCAGGGATGGCTCTGAGACCAGAGGAAGCCCAGGGACCAGGACTGGAGGCTGCTCTGCAACTGGCGGCCCTGCAACGAGAGGAGGGGGCTTTGTGGAAAACCCACAGCACACATCCATGATCCTAGCTGAAAGAGTGGAAGCTGTGAATACCAGGATACCTGAAGAAGACTGCACCACTGAATCTCACAGGTTTTCTACCACAGAAGTTCACACCATAATCCCAGGGAGCCAGAACAGATCAATGTAAGAAGCTGAGGCTGACAAGAAGAGTCTCACAAACAATGGGAAGACAAAGAAACAATCCCCAAATTTAAGAAAAGGAGGAAGCCCCAGAAAGAATGCTAAATGAAATGGAGGCAACTCAACTATCAGATTTTGAGTACAAAGCAATGGTTGTCAGGAAGCTCCAAGAGCTCTCAAAGAGCTACCAGAAACTACAGGGAAGCTATGATGAACTCACTGCAAACTATATCAACATGAAAAAGGAAATAGAAACTATCAACATGGGCTAAGAGGAAATGAAGAACACAATTTCTGAACTGAAGGACACAGTGGAAGGAATGAAAAGCAGAATTGATGAAGCAGAAGATCGGATCAGCGAGTTGGAGGACAAAGTAGAAAAAAATACCCAAAAAAAGAGCAAGAAAAGGAAAAGAGGCTCAGAAAGAATGAAGAGGGATTAAGAGAAATGCAAGACAATATGAAACATAATAATATCCATATAATAGGGACACCAGAAGGAGAAGAAGAAGAGCAAGGGATAGAAAACCTATTCGAAAAAGTAATGATGGAAAACTTCCCTGATTTGATGAGAGAAGAAGTCACACAAATCCAGGAAACACAGAGAGTCCCAATCAAGAAGAACCCCAAAGGCCCACTTCAAGACACATCATAATTAAAATGGCAAAATTCCAAGACAAAGAGAGAATCTTAAAGGCAGCAAGGGAGAAAAAGAAAGTAACATACAAGGGAGCTCTCATAAGGTTAGCAGCTGACTTCTCAATGGAAACACTCCACGCTAGAAGAGAATGGCAAGAAATATTCCAATTAATCAGAACCAAAGGCCTGCAACCAAGACTACTTTACCCAGCAAGGCTTTCAATCAAGATAGAAGGCCAAACAAAGAGCTTCCCAGACAAAAGAAGTCTAAAAGAATACACCTCTACCAAACCAGTTCTACAAGAGATGCTAAAGGGACTGCTTTAAGGAAAGGAAGGGAGAGAGAGAGAGAGAGAGAGAGAAACATAAGTATGAAAATGGCAATGAATCAGTACCTATTAATAATGACCTTAAATGTAAAAGGATGAAAAGCTCCAATTAAAAGACATAAAATAGCTGAATGGATAAGAAAGGATAACCCAAACATATGCTGTCTACAAGAGACCCACCTCAGGACAAAAGACCTACACAGACTCAAAGTGAAGGACTAGAAACAAATTTTACAAGCAAATGGACAGGGAATAAAGCTGGGGTAGCAATACTCATATCAGACAAAATAGACTTCAAAAGAAGAGCCATAAAGAGATATCCAGAAGGTCACTTCATAATACTCAAGGGAAGAATCCACCAAGAAGACATCAACATCGTAAATATATACACCAAACATAGGAGCACCTAAATACATAAGAAAAATCTTAGAGGACTTCAAGAAAGATATTGACAGCAACACAATTATAGTAGGGCATTTTAACTGTCAAAAATGGACAGATCTTCTAAATAAAATATCAACAAAGATATTGTGGCATTGAGCAACACTCTAGATGAAAGGGACTTAACTGATGTATATGTAGAGCCCTTCATCCCAAAGAAACTAAATACACTTTCTTTTCAAATGCACATGGAACATTTTCAAAGATAGACCACATGATATGACACAAAGCAAGCCTCTACAAATTCAAGAAAATAGAAATCATACCAAACATTTTCTATGAAAACACAAGGGACTGAAACTAGAAACCAACCCAAGGGGAAAAACCCAAAACACTCAAAATCATGGAGATTGAATAGCATGCTATTAAACAATGAATGGCTCAAGAATGAAATTAGGGAGGAAATAAAAATGTTTCTGGAAACAGATGAAAATGAACTCACAACAACCCAAAACTTATGGAACACAGTAAAGGCAGTCCTCAGATGGAAGTTCATAGAGGTACAGGCCTACTTAAGAAAGATAGAAACATTTCAAACAAACAACCTAACCCTATGCCTACAAGAACTTGAGGAACAACAACAAAGACAGCCCAGAGCAAGTAGAAGGAAGGAAATAACCAAGATCAGAGCAGAATTAAATGACGTAGAGATGAAAAGTACAATTCTAAGCATCAACACATCCAGGAGCTGGTTCTTTGAAAAGATATACAAAATAGACAAGCCTTCAAGCAGTCTCATCAAGAAAAAAAAGAGAGCAGACACAAATAAACACAATGAGAAATGAAGGAGGAGAGATTACAACTGACACCACAGAAATACAAAGGATTGCAAGAAATTACTATGAAGAACTGTATGCCAAGAAATTTGAACACTTAGGTGAAATGGACAAGTTTCTAGAGAAATATTATCTTGCAAAACTCAATGAAAAAGAATCAGAAAGCCTGAACAGACCAATAAGAGCAGATGTAATTGAAACAGTCATCAAAAAACTCCCAATATACAAAAGCCCTGGACCAGATGGTTTCAAAGGAGAATTCTACAAAGCATTTAAGGGATAGCTTACCCCTATACTTCACAGACTATTTGAAAAAATCCAAAATAATGCACGACTCCCAAACTCTTTTTATGAAGCCAGCATCATCCTAATCCCAACACCAGATAAAGACACAAAAAAAGAAAGAAAATCTCAGGCCAATATTGCTGATGAACATAGACGTTAAAATCCTCAACAAAATATTGGCAAATTGCACCAAACAATACATGAAAATGATCATATACATCATGACCAAGTGGGATTCATCCCTGGGATGCAAGTATGGTTTAATATTCGCAACTCAGTAAATGTAATACATCACATAAACAAAAGCAAAGACAAAAATCACATGATCATATCAATAGATGGGAGAAAAGCATTTGATAAGGTACAACACTCATTTATGATAAAAAACACCCAGCAAAGGGGGAATAGAGGGAGCATTCCTCAACACAATAAAGGCAATATATGAGAGGCCTACAGCCAACATCATACTCAATGTGCAAAAACTAAAATCTTTTCCACTTAGATTAGGAACAAGACAAGGATGTCCACTTTCACCACTTCTACTCAATATAGTATTAGAAGTCTTAGCCACAGCAATTAGACAAGAAAAGGAAATAAAAGGCATCTAAATCAGAAAGGAGGAAATAAAATTATCATTGTTTGCAGAGGACATGATAGTGTACATAGAAAATCCTATGGACTTGGCCAAAAAGCTGCTGGACCTAATAAATGAATTTGGCCACACAGCAGGATACAAAGTCAATATCCAGGAATCAAAGGCATTTCTGTATACCAACAATGAAACAGCAGAAGTTCAAATGAAGAAAAAAAATCCCATTCATTATAACAAAAAGAAAAATAAAATACCTAGGAATAAACCTAACCAAGGAGGTAAAAGACCTGTATGCAGAAGACTATACAACACTGAAGAAAGTTATCAAGGAAGACACAAACAAATGGAAACATATACCATGTTCATGGATTGGAAGAATCAACATCATCAAAATGTCTATACTACCCAAAGCAATTTACAAATTCAATGCAATACCTGTTAAATTACCAATGGCATATTTCACGGACATAGAACAAATGCTTCAAAAATTTATATGGAACCATAAGTGACCTTGATTAGCTGCAGCAATTTTGAGAAAGAAGAGCAAAGTATGAGGGACCACAATACCTGACACGAAACTGTATTATAGGGCCACTGCAATCAAAACAGCCTCGTACTGGCACAAAAACAGGCACATGGACCAGTGGAATAGAACAGAGAGCCCAGAAATGAACCCAAATCTCTACAGTCAATTAATATTCAACAAAGGAGGCAGCAACATAAAATGGAGTAAAAGTAGCCTCTTCAACAATTGGTGTTGGGAGAACTGGACAGCTACACGCAAAAAAATAAATAAATAAATAAATAAATAAAACTTGAACAACAACGTACATCATACACAAAAATAAATTCAAGGTGGATAAAAGATTTAAATATAAGCCATGATACCATTAAAGTCCTAGAGGAGAACATAGGCAGGAAAGTCTCAGATAGTTCATGCGGGAATGTTTTTACTGATATGTCCCCTAAAACAAGGGACATAAAGCAAAGAATAAACAAATGGGATCTCATCAAAATAAAAAGCTTCTGCACAGCTAAAGAAAAGAGTATTAAAATAAAAAGAGAACTGACTGTATGGGAAAACGTATTTGCCAATGATACCTCAGACAAGGGTTTAATCTCTAAAATATATAAAGAACTTACACCACTCCACTCCAAGAATACAAGCAACCCAATTAAAAAATGGGCAAAGGACTTGAACAGACACTTCTCCAAAGGGGGACATACTGAGTGAGGATCCAGGGACACATGAAAAGATGCTTGATATCACTAGCTATCATAGAGATGAAATTAAAACCACAATGAGATACCACTTCACACCAGTCAGAATGACCATCATAAAGCAACAAACAAGTGTTAGAGAGGTTGTGGAGAAAAGGGGACTCTAGTGCACTGTTGGTGGGATTGCAGACTGGTACAGCCACTATGGAAAGCAGTATGGAATTTTCTAAGAAATCTAAAAATGGATCTACCTTTTTACCCAGTAATCCCACTGCTAGGATTATATCTTAAGAACCCTGAAATGCCATTCCAAGAGAACCTATGTACCTCTATGTTCATAGAAGCACAATTTACAATAGCCAGATGTTGGACGCAACCCAGGTGCCTATTAGTAAATGAATGGATCAAAAAACTATGGTACATTTACACAATGGAATTCTATGCAGCAGAAAGAAAGAAAGAGCTCCTACCCTTTGCAACAGCATGGATGGAACTGGAGAGCATCATGCTAAGTGAAATAAGCCAGGAAGTGAAAGACAAATACCATATGATCTCACCTTTAACAGGAGCCTAACCAACAAAGCAAAGAAGCAAGCAAATATAACCAAAGACACTAAAATTGAGAGCAGACTGACAGTCACCAGAGTGGGAGGGGAGGGAAGATCAGGGGAAAAGGGGAAGGGTTACAGGAACAGGTATAAAGTACACATGGGTAAAAACTAGGGGGTGGAAATGGGAGTGAGGTGGGGAGGGCTGGGGCGGTGGTCTGGGGTGGGAGTAAAAGATAGAAAACTGTACAATTACAACAATTAAAATAAATAAAAAATAAAATAAAATAAATAAAAATCTAAATATCAAAAAATTCCTTTTTTGTTGTTCAACTGCAATTGTCATTTTCACCCCACCACAACCCCCACACCACCCACCTCCACCTCCCACCCTTGAACCTACCTCTTTACACTTTACCCATGTGCCCTTTATACATGTTCCTTGTTGACCCTCCCTCTATTATCCCTTATTATCCCTCTCCCTGCTCCTCTCTGGTTACTGTCAGTTTGTTCTTTATTTCATTGTCTCTGGCTGTATTTTGTTTGCTTGCTTGTTTTGTTGATTAGATTCCAGACTTGTGCAAACACTGTGGAAAACAGTGTGGAACGTCCTCAGTAAAATAAAAATGGAACTGCCTTTTGAGCCAGTGATATCACTGTTGGGATTATGCTCCAAGTATCCTGAAACACCAATACAAAAGAAGCTATGCATCCCATTGTCATAGCAGCACAATTTATAACAGCCAAGTGTTGGAAGCATCAGCAAATGAGTGGGTCAAAAAACTGTGGTACATTTACACAATGGAATACTATGCAGCAGAAAGAAAGAAGGAACTCCTACCCTTCTTGACAGCATGGATGAAACTGGAAAACATTATGCTAAGTGAAATAGACCAGGCAGTGAAATAGAAATACCATATGATCTCACCTATAAATGGAACCTAACCATCAATAGCAAAGTTCTTTACAATGTGCTACAAAACTCAGAGCCCTCCTATGAGTTCACTTGGAAAGCACATTTTCTAAACTGCTTTAATGGGAAAAAACAAATCTGTTACACAATTATTTAGAACTTCCACTTATTAGTTTAGAGACAATTTTAGTTAACCTTACAGAAATTTTCCAAGATTTAACTAACTTTCTTTCATTTTTTTGCTTTCAAGATAGGATTAGTACCTCACCTCTTGAAATTTTTATTGCTTTCATTTTATGTAGCCTTTCAATATTAGACACCCTTTTAATTAACACACTTTTTAAAATTTAAGCTAATTTTAGCTGTACAAAATGTTACAAAGACAGACCAGAGAGTTCCACTACACCTACACCTCTAAACCTAGTTTCCCCTAATATGAACAACTTACAAAAGTATATTACATTTGATGCAATTAATGAGCCAATATTGATACATTATTATTAACTAAAGTCTATAATTTATTTAGATTGCTTTAGTTTTTACTTGATGTTCTTTCTTTGTGATACCATATTGCATCAAGTATACCACATTTCATCTAGTAATTATGTCACTGTAGGCACCTCTTTTAGTTGTGATGATTTCTCAGAATTTACTGAATTTTGATGACTGTGGCAGTTTTAAGTTATTTTAAGATGTTTTAAACTACTTTGTAAAATGTCTTTCTATTAGGATTTGTCCATTTTTTAAAGAGTAAACTGGGGTTATGGTTTTTGGGGAGGAGAACTGCGAAGGCAAATTGCCAGTTCCATTGTGTAGTATCAAGGGTACATGTCATTGTGGATAATTCATTTTTCTTGCCCTTTTGAGCTTTTAGAGGCTGCCTGGCCTCTTTGTCTTGTGGTCCTTTTCCAGCTTAAAAACTGCAATGGATGGTTGAGGCTTTCTCACACTGCATCACTCTCACACTGACTCTTCCTTCTCACTCCCTCACCTTTAAGGATTCTGTCATTACTTTGGGCCCACCTGGAATATCCTGTATAACTTCCTAATCTGAAGATCATTTGATTGGTAAATTTATTTCTATCCACAACCTTAATTACCTCTAGACAAGCAGTCTAACATATACACATATTCTTGGAATTAGGATGTGGATATCTTTGGGGGAGCACTATAATCTGCCTATCAAAGAAACCCTCAATTCTGAGTTCTGTGTGAGTTCATTACTAATGGCGTATCATTGTTTCTAGGCCCTTTCAGCAGACATAGCAAGAAAATAGATGTGCATATTTAACTGTCTATATATTCATATATATATAATTTACATATATGCATATGTATATATGTCCACCTGTATCTTTACTAAACTAAAAATAAATTCATACTGATGTTTCCAATTCTAATTTTCTAATCTAGTAGCACATGAATCATTGTAGCCCTTGAGTGTCTCTAACCTTCCACTCCAACAGCAAAAAACCCTGGTTCCCACTGTGTGCTATTGTTTTATTTAATTGTTCAATTGCAATATACATGGAGAGTGGTTTCGGAATGGTTTACCTGTGCCCCCATGGAAAACAAATTTGTCAACAAATTTGTCAACTAGAGCATAATGCTTATTTGCATTTTTTTCATATCATATAAATCTTTCACTTTTTACTTAGGTGCCTTTTCTTTTGCCTATAGTCTCACATATTGGACTCATTTCTAAAATTTATTTGGTCAATACCTTTTACCTCCACCTCTTTCAATGGAATTATTTCATATATTTATAATAGTTATTTTTTATGTTTGTTTGATCATAGACTGAATTATATTCTGACATTCCCAGCTCTTTTAAATATAAAACACTTAAATAGGATGACAGCATAAAGATCCAGAGTATAAGGTTCTATGAGGTTGAGTCAGATTATCAGTAAAAATACTCCAACTGTGTAGAAAATAGTCCCGCTAAGAATGCCCAACATCATCTTGACTGCCCAGTGCACTACCAACTTTTAAAGCCTATTGTGAAAGTATTTCTTTCCCTGAAAGTCTTAGTCTTCTTTTCCTTTCCAGAATAGACAGAGTCATGGTGTTCCATACAAGAGATTGCTCTATTTTTAGATTTATGTAAGAACAATATCTGCATGCCCACTGCTGTTCATAAATACATCCCATATGTTTCCTTGATGCTAGAAGCATGTCTGTCTTGCAGATTTCAACAAAATTGTTCACATGTCTATGCATCCTGTTATCCCAAGCACAACTGGGGGGCATGCTCTTTCTTCTTAGTGTAGGCAAATCTACAGTGCTCAAGGAAAGTAAGCTGAAATAGAAAAAAAGCAAAGATAGGGAACCTGTTGCTCCAGCTGTAGGACCACCAAGTCCCTCAGCCTCATACGACAACTGGTCCCTACAGATTCTGTATTTGGTCAATCCCAGTGTGCACCCTGGGAGATGTGACTCCAAGATAGAATGATCCATTTACAGCCATTTATTTTGGGTCAGGTGGGGAAATGCTATTCTCTTCCAATAAGCAGAATTATAGTATTGGTATCTCTTATTGTTGACTAGAAAGCTATTCATTTTTTAGAGCAAAGTTCGTTTAATGGGATTTAAATGTATGTTTCCTCACTCTCCTAGTTTTCATTAATATTTTTCACTTCTGAATTCTTACATCATAGGCTGGATGGACACTTGGATATTTTCAATACCATGTTACCATGCTGGTCACATTTATAGGGGCTTATCACATCCCTTAAAAAATTCTATCAGAGGGAAGATTCATTTATTCTCCTTCACCCTCTTTCTCATAGTACTTTCCATGGCATCCTATATATAGTTAGTGATCAATAAAGTCAAGAAGATTGAGAATTTAAAAATACCTATTGAAATCAATTCATCATCCGGATAAAGAGTGCTCTTATCCTAAGAACACCCACCTTCAGGTTTCACCCAACATGGGAATATCTTAACCTCCACTCACCACTCCACAACATAGAAAACCAAGAACATGGATTCACACATTTTCAGAGGGGTTAGGTAAACAGTGTCTCCTCCTGGCCTTTCCCAAATTACTGCTACACCATTATTGGTGCAGGTGCTTTATTTGGGAAGTGATACCAGGATACATAAGTGAAGGAAATGAGATGAGAACAGACGGGAAGTCGGTAAAGGATGTATTACTGAGCTGGTTACTACTGTGGGCAATGGGGAGTATGTATCAGTAGAGATCCACTGAGAAAGGTTCACAGGAACCATTCACCTAGGAACTATCTCTGTATTGAGACTGAGCATTAATCCACTGGCTCCTAGTCCTCATTGGCAGCAATTTGCCTTGGAAATATTAACAACTACTACCTGATCACCACACCATGATCCTCCCACCTTCCCTGCACCTGTGAGTAAAGAAAAAATGACTTAATGTACTAACTTAAATCTTGCTTATTATTTTCATTCTTGAAATTTTATCCTAATAACAAATCTCAATTGTATTCTATTCTGACTTTGAGTTTTATAAAATTGGATCAATATATTTCAACTTAATATAATACATTGGCAATAGTTCATAGGGGTTTAAACTGAGTAATTAGAGTACAGCAAAGACCAGTTTTTTGACTAATGAGTGATTGTTTGAATCAGCAGTGCACTAATCTGCAGACCTGCAAAGGGACTGTTAGAGTATATTTGTTATATAACCTATACACTTACAATGGGAAAGTCAAGAAGATATATCTGTCACCACCATTACAGGAAATAAATTTGTGTGGGAAAATATCAACATCCTTGAAGAGCTCTGTGATCATACTTCCATGTCAGCCAGACCTCACAGTGGGAATTACAGTCACTGAGTTGGGAACCATAAATGCAATGGGAGCAATTAGACCTTAGGATGACAGGGGCCAAAGGGCAGTACTTGTTTGCCAAAGGGCAGTATTTGTTCACCAAAGCCAAGGTGGATATGGTTACCAAACTGGACAGCAGAGCCAAAATAGCAATCAGAGTAGTCTGACTTGTCCAGACTATGGTGTTGTCTAGTGAATGATAATGTTCCTGTAAGTGAACGTGTCCTAATAGAAAGGCTACTAAATTCTTATTTGATCTTTATAAGGAGGAAACTTCTAGATCAAGGGAACAAAAGCTAAACCTGACTTATAAAACCAGGAAGTCATGACTTCTCAACAAATTCCTGGACTTGATTTTACTACAGACCTAGAACTCCTTGAATGAAGGGCAAGCCAGTTCCCCTTGAAGAAAGATCCCATTACATTGCCAAAAATGTATAATATTAATTTTTCTTCCAACCTTCCTCAAATGGAACTATGGCCTTTTATCAGGGTAACTCTACTGGGAAAAATGAAATTATCAGAGCTTTGGGGGACTAGTGGATCCTGGTTCTGAACTGACACTAATTTCAGGAAACTCAAAATATTATTGTTGGCACACCAGTCAGAGTATATATTTGTGGAAGTCAATTAATTAATGGATTTAGGCTCAGGCCACTTCACAGTGGGCCCTGTGGGTCTTTGAGTCCATCCTGTGGCAATTATCCCACTTCTGGAATGGATAATTGTAATAGATACACTCAGCAGCAGTCAGAATCCCCAAATTTGTACCCTGACTTGTAGAGTGAGGAATACTACCATGGAAAAGGGCAACTAGAAGCCACCAGAACTGCCACTACCACTAGAAATATAACAAACAAAATACAAGACAGTATTTCTAGAGGGATTGAAGAGATTAGTGCCACCATGAAGGATATGAAAGATGCAGGAGTAGTGAATTTCATCACATCCCCATTCAACTTATCTATGTGGCCTGTGCAAAAGCAAGATAGATCTTTGAGAATGAAAGTGGGTTGTTTAAGCTTTACTAGGTGGTGACTGCAGTTGCACCTGCTTGATTAGCTATGGTTTCATTGTTTCAATAATTTAACACATTCCCTAGTACCTGGTATGCAGCTATTTATTTGGTGAATGCTATTTTCTTCATCTCTGTCAAAAGGACCCACCTAAACCAGTTCACTTTTATCTGATAAGGCTTTTCTACTATAAGGACTTATCAATTTTCCAGGCCTTTGTCACACTTTGCTTGTCTTTCCCTTCCATAATCCATCACCATAATCTGGCTAATAACATTGGTGACATTGGGCCTAGTGAGCAAGAAGCATGATTTACTGGTAGATTTAAGTGTCAGCTTGGGGGTTAGGGCATAAATTTGACTAAAATTTAGAAGCCTTATACTTCTGTGAAATTTCTCTGGTCAGTGGTATGTGGCATGTCAGGACATCCTTTCTAAGGTGAAGAATAACTTACTGCATCTAGTCCCTCATACAACCAAGAATGAGGCACAACATCTATTGAGCATCATCAGATTTTGTAGGCCATTTATGCCTCATTTGGGTGTGTTACTCTGTCCCATTTATTAAGAGACCTAAAAAACTGCAGTTTTGGTTAGGGACCAGAATAAGACAAGGCTCAGCAACATAGCTAGGCTGCCATATAAGTTGCTCTGCCCTTGGGCCATATTATCCACAGATCCAGTATTTCTTAAACTATCAGCAGCAGATAGGGATACTATTTGAAGCTTTTGGCAGTACTTCTATGACTGAATCACAAAGTAGACTCTTAGGAATTTGGAGCAAAGCCATGTTACCCTCTGTGAATAGCTACTCTCTTTTTGAGAAACAGCTCATGGCCTGCTACTCTGCTTTCAAAGAGACTAAATGCTTAACCACAGGCCACCAATTTACTCTGTGACTTGAGAAGCTCATCATTAACTGGGTGTCATCTGACTCACAAAGTCATAAAATTGGGTGTGCAGAGAAGCTTTCCATCCTCAAATGGAAGTGGTATATATGATTTGACTCAAGCAGACCCAGGAGGTACAAATAAATTATATGAATAAGTGGCTCAGATATCATGGTCCCCACTCCTGATACATTGCTTTCTCTCTCCCAGCCTGTACCTATAGCCTCATGGTTGGGGGTGGGGTGCCTACAATTGGTCAACAGAGGAAGCAAAGAATCAGGAGTGCTTTACAGATAGTTCTGCTTGATATGCAGGCACCACTTGAAAGTGGTCAGGTGCAGCACCTCAGCCACAGTTTTGTTTCTGACACAGTTTTGTTTCTCTGTGGAACACTGGCTGACACAAGGAGTGAGCTCATTTAAGACCTTCCAGCATCTCTTTGGTTAACCTAGAGGAAAGAAGCAAGAATGTGTCAGGAAGATTCTCTTTGTCAGCATAGGGAGGATGCTCTGTAAAGTCATCATTGACTTAAAGCCTGCACTGCTGTGACCCTTACATGCTGAGCCCACTTGATGGTCTGAGCTCCAAGGTGGCTGATCACCCATAATCTCTAAGATGTTGCTGAGTTATCCTCCAGGTCCTATCTCCCTTCCACCCCTACACACATAATCACTGGATGTTCTTTTGGTCTGCTGGCACAGATACATGGGGGGTGTAAAAACTCTGGAGGGAGGCACATTAGCAGTGCAGCTCACACTGTTGAGGCTAAACACATTCTCAAGGTTGCACCATTTCCTAGAGTACTGACCAGCCTCTGAATTCTGGTGCCTGTCCTCTTGCCTTGACAGTATTCTCAAGAGTTCTTGTAATCCCATCTTGTACCAACCCACAATAATTGTAATGGTAGCTGGCAATGGATAACCCAGCACCAAGTCCTTGGTGGATTAACTAAGGTGCCTGTTCTATACTGATTATCAGGGAGCGCAGCAGGATTGAGCTCTTGTCACTCACAATAGTAACTGGCTTAATCACACACACTTTATTTTCACTCATCTTCTCCCTGTCTGTTCTCCATCTTATGTTTCTATTATTGATACTTCCTTTGTTTCCTGAATAACTGTTAGCACTTGAGTTCTTGTCTCAGGTTTGTCTTCAGGGTAACTTGTGTGAAGACAGGCTATATATAGAGAGAGGTAATGGGGTGTCCATTAGAAACAAGCAGAGGAAGTCAAGTCCAATGAGCAGGGATGTAGGGCACCCAGGCCCTGCATTCTTCTAACCAATCATAATAATACTCATAATAATCACAATAGCACCCACTTGAAGTTACTACCTGTCAGGTGTTGCTACACTTGATCCATATCACAATGCAGTGAGGTGAGTGTTTTTATACTGCATTTGCAGTTGAGGAAACCATACCTCAGAGAGGTTAAGTAACTAAAATTTTCAGCCAAGTCTGTATAGGTAGATTGGAATTCAGATGTAACAGAATTAAATGCTCTCTAAATTTCCTTCCTTCTTTTTGAAGTTATTTACCAATTTGAGGTGACACAAAGAACTCAACCTCAGTGTTAGACAAACTAAAGCATGGAATAGGAGGGCAAAATAAAGCCTTACCACAGCCAAGCAAGACAATCAGATGCATTGATATGTGCAGTTCACTCATGGCATGAAAACCATTATTGATGAGAGGTGTTATATTCAGAAAGCTCACCTAAAATATACTAATTACAACATAATTTATAATAGAAAAAAATAGGTACAATCCAAATGCTGTGTATTTGGTGATATGATAAATAAACAGTGCTAATTTCAGCAGTGTAATACTGAGTGTAACAATAATATGTAAGTTGTTTAATAGAATGGGAAATAAACATCACCTTCTAAAGGAAGAAACAGATTACAAAAAAACTACCAGTGACATGTTATATGACATCACATGAATATCAATTCATACAAGTATGAATTGATAAAAAGAAAGTGCAGGATGGCACACTCGAAAGTGTCAGAAATTCCTGGGTCATGGAATTTTGGAGGACTTTTATATTCTTATTTTGTCCTTTTTGCATTTTCTACAATGAATATATAAATATATATTTTTCAAAATATTCTAATTTCTCCAATCAAAACTCCATGGTGGTTACTGAGAACTAGTATATAGAAATAGAAAACTCTTGGGGGAGGGGATGTGAGGTTATGTAGTGAAGAAAGTAAAATGAGAAGTAAAATAACATTCATTATGTATTGTGTAGAGATGGGCTTTGTCACTTAAGTGTCTAAGAAAGAGCAAAGTTCTTATTTTATAAGAGAAGAAATGCAGCTCAAGGTCTGAGTAGTAACTTATGCTAACTTACTTGCCTGAGGTCTGGTACATGACTCTACTGTGTTTGCTGTAGAAAGTGGCCTATCCCCTTCTAGAGGGCTTTTTGGGATATTTCTTACTGTGTATGACCTCAGCAATAGAAAGGGATCTGCGTGTTTCTCATCTGACCTCTGCTGGTATTCTCCCTGCCCACACAAGGTAGGTAGGGATAGGTGTCATCAATTCCACTCAGGTAGCTTATGGAAAGAGAAGGAATATAGCAAACTGCAATAGAATTGTGATGCACTCAGTGATGGGAAAAGGAATAAGAACAAGGCTGAAGAGAATTCCTTTCATATGTTTGTCTTGGGAGCTGGACGCTTTTTCTTGAAGGATTAGTTGCAATTCTCCTTGGAACTGGATTTAGTGAAAATGCCCAGTAGGAAGAGGGGTTAGAGGAATAAAGGGACTTCCTCACCCATTTCTTCACCATCTTCTGCTACTTAATTCATACTTCTCTAACTCTTGGACTTAGACCATGAAGAGTTCCATGCCCCTGTAACTAAGTCCACAGTCTGAATTACATCTTTTGGCAATGTTATTAAATTAGAACAGCAGCATGGCAGATTCATATCTGTATGTATAAGATAATAGTGAAGATTTTTTATACTTATTTTACACCTTCATCTCCATGAAAAATATAGGTCAATATAAGGTGGTCTCTCAAAAACATAATTCAATTTAAATATGGAAAAAGGGAGAAAAACTTGGGCTGATATCAGCCAGACCCAACACTTTGTCCAAACCTTTTCCCACAACTTTCAATTCAAATCAACTTTGGCTGCAAAGATTTCAGTTATCTCTGCTCATTCACAGATTCATAATTAAAGACTCTCCTTAACCGTTTCAAAGAAAAATGTTAGGAGTTTCTCCACTTTGATGAAGACTGATAAAAGACACAGTGATGAAGGGTAAAGATGTCAAGACTTGATCTTCCTGAGGACATCAAGGTTCCAAGGATGAGGTGAAAGAAATAAATTGCATTCATCCACCTCCCCAGATCACCAGAAAGGTTATTGCTCTTTCCATATTGGGTTAAAAGTGAAGCACGAGGTATAAAATGATTCTCCTGAAGACACAGAAGAAGTTGTTAATAAAAACCTGCCACCCAGGTTCCCTGGCACTGGCCCACTGTTCTTTCCTCCATGCCTCACCAATTTCCATATAGCCAGATTCACTTCACAAATCTCTGGTTTTGGTAGAGCTTTTACCACAACCAACCATCTGATCTGGTTAATGGCCCATGAGAAAGAGAGAGATGATTCTGATGAGGCTGTACAAGAACTGCACTCACAAGTGGTTCTCAGCCTGAACAAAAGTAACTGCACTTTTCTGTAACAAGCACAACCTGACCAGATGCTGTTCACAGCTTAGTTCTTCTTTATTTATTTAACAAGACTATCAATATTATTCATAAATAATATGAATCAAAATAATAGTAACTGGAATGAACTGACCTCTTCCTATTGAATGCATTTTTTTAATTTTAAAAATATTTTATTTATTTATTTTTAGAGAGAGGGGAAGAGAGGGAGGAAGAGAGGGAGAAAAACATCAATGTGTGGTAGACTCTCATGTGACCCCTTCTGGGGATTTGGCCCACAACCAAGGCATGTGCCCTGATTGGAAATCAAACCAGCAACCCTTTTGTCCACAGCCCACACTCAATCCACTGAGCTATACCAGCCAAGGCACTGTTGTATATTTTTGTTGTTCAGTTTATAACTCAAAAATGTCCTGTGCAAATTTAAGTAACTGTTTCATTTGATAGGGCAGCTGTGTCAAACTGCATGTGAAAATGGTGCAAAAGAGTAAAGACTTTGGAAGTAACTTATGACTGACTTTCACACTTGAAGTAAAAATGACATAAGGGTGTAATTTTATTTAGACTCTTAGTTTGGGAAATGGAGAAACCATCTGCATAGCTGCCCTGAGCTGCAGAACACAGATATGGAAGAGTTCATGTGCATCTACTCTCATCACTTTGCAGATGAGGATTCTGTAAGCTGGACAAGTAGTGAGTAGTCTGAATTTGTTAAATCAATGATGAAGAAACCCAAGTCCAGGACCCTGAACTCCTCATCCACACTGCTGTACTTACTGCTGCCTGGAGGGCAAGTAGCTACACCCAATGAGGGGCTGTGAGGAACGCTAAAATGCCCTTCCACACCACACAGTTATTTATTTAGTGTGTGACTCCAGAACACACAGTTGAAAAAAATTATTTCATTTGTTCCCACATTTTCCAGAATCCCTTGCAAGTATGTTGGGATTATGATTAACTTAGATTAATGAGTTGTGAATAGAAGTGATACCTGAGACTTTCACACCAAAACATTTAAACCTGCTGTGCACTTTTCAGCTTTCTCCTGCCCAGTGATGCTGGAAGCCATCTGTCTCTGTGGTGTGATGCAAGTGGGAGCTTGAATCTCTGAGCCATAGGATGGAGAATAGTATCATTTTCTTGCCTCAGACTTTGAGTGAACAAAAACAAAACAAAAATACTCTGTTTGTGCTAAGCTATTGAGGTTTAAGATTTGCTTGTTCCTGCAACATAACTTAGAGTGTCCTAACCAATATAACTATATGGTCCTAAGAATTATGGGGAGTAATGAAAGGCATAAGAGACATTATGTTTGCTGTTAGGAAACTCACTACATGATATCCAACAATGGTTCTCAGTCTACTGTTCCTGGACCAACAGCATCAGCATCATCTTGGAAAACATTAGACATGTAAAATTTAAGCTTCATTCCAGTATCAACTCTTGCCTCAAAAAAGGTCCCTGCTCTGGAGGAACTTTGGGGGAGGGAAAAAATTAAGTTTTATACCACACCTTTAGATTTATATACCCTGGGTTTGGGGCCAGTCACATGTGTTTGAACAAGCCTTCTCAGATTTTGGTGTAGGCTAGTTTGAAAGCCATTAATCTAAAAGATGACATATGCACAGCAAGTCAGAGATTTTTCCAGGAACCTGTACTTGCAAAAAATACCTCAGGAGATCAAGGATATTCTGATGGAATTCATTGGCCCTTTTGTTGATGCTTGGCCTCTAACACTGAACACCTCAATGCAAGGATACATGTTCAGCTGCCTTCTATCTCTTTAAAAATGCTTATCAACTGATCCTGGGTCAAACCATAGACCAAAGGAAGCAAGTCTAACCTCTCTTTCATATGGCACATTTGGAAGATGGTTACATATTTGCAGACAGTTCCTGGGTTCTTGCTACTGAGTTCCAATGACATCCTCCTTTGGTTTGATTAATTTGCTAGAGAGGCTCACAGCACTCTGGAAACCAGTTTACTTACTAGTTTGGTAATAAAGTTTATTTGATTATTAAAAAGGAGATTAAAGGATATGAATCAACATCCAGGTGAAAAGGCATATAGGGCAAGGCCCCAAACAAAGGAGCTTCTGTTCCAATGGAGTTTGGCATCCAACACAAGGGCATACAATGTATTCTGGTTCCCAATATGGAAGATCTCTGAACCCCATCTTTTTGAGTTTTTATGGAGGCTTCATTACATAGACACCATTGATCAAATTATTGTCCATTGGTGAATGATTCAAGTTCCAGCTTCTCCCTTCCCAATGTTACTGGACTGTATTTAAACCAGGGGCTGGCTCTGCCTGGGTATGGTCCAGGAATTTCATGTGTCAGACAACCACCAGGTTCTTGATTTACCCAGGAAAATTTTCAAGAATGAGTCAGAGTAAGAGCAAAGAAAATTTTATTAAGGTACAGAAAAAGAAAAAGGCCAGGATGCAAGTGCTGTAGTGAAGGGAACAAAAAGTATGTGTCCAAATGTTTGTGAGCTAACTCATGAGTGGCAAATATGATCAATTAGTTCTTGGGATTTTATGTGTTTCCAAGGTGGATGTGTCTCCAAGTTTTGTGGTGTCAAATTCTGGCTCCACCTTCTGGTTAGGAGGGGTTTTTCTTCCTAGTATGGTCTGTTGCAGAAATGTCATAGCATTCATCCTTCTTGGAGGTCCTTCTCCTTGTTGTGTCAATTTTCATTATAATTTTGGTATAATGAGCTTTGGGGTCATTCTCTGGTCAATTTTTCCTCCATTTTCCATTACCCTTGATCTGTTTGGTGTTTTTTTTTTTTTCCCTACCTTTCTGACTATGGTAATTTAAACCATCTGCTTTTAAGCAACTTTATTGTGATTTTTTTAGATGGCTGTTAATTGCTCATCCATTCCAGTCATTTTACAGTTAAACAGGTTGTCTCTGTTTCCTCATTTCACTTGCTAGGGAACTTTTCTGTTTTTGTTTTTATTTTTATTTTTATTTTTATTAGCCTCCCTCACTTCCCACCTCAGAGACTTCTGTCTCTGAATTCTTTTAGGGGTGATAAAGGAGTATCTTCAATAACTGCTTCCTGCCTCAAGAAAGTCCATGCCTGCATAGAGTTGGTAGTCCCTCCCTATCTAACCTAAGGGGGTAAGGGAATGGGAATCAGGTTCAGAGCATTCATCTTATCTATTGGGTCTTCTAAGCCAGAGATGCATCAAAAACCTTGAAATACCATCATTTTGATGAGAAGGTTAAAAAGGCATGGGCCAAAAATAGAAGGAGAATTAAAGCAACTAAAGTTCCTAAGGCAGGGGTATCAAACTCATTTTTACCAGGGGCCACATCAGCCTTGCTTTCAGTTGCTTTCAAAGGGCCAAATGTAATTTCACCTCCTTAACAGTTAAGGAGTAGTTACATGTATACAGTCCTAAAATTATTTCAGCCCTTTGAAGGCAACCAGGAGGCCAATGTGCCTCTCAGTAAAAATGAGTTTGACACCCCCGTCCTAAGGGAAATACGAGCTAGGTGACAGAGGAAAGGATTGACTTTAAGGTGTCCCAGATTAAGTTGGTGGAGGGGTTTTGTGGGATAAGATTTATAGCCACTTTGTCTGATTGTAAATCTTTTTTTTAATATCCTCTTTAATCTGTCTAGTGGTGCTAATGCAGATGTAACAGGTTTTATTAATGACAGAACAGATTTTTTCTTGTTTGCCTAGCACATAATCTAATGTCAGTCTATTTTCAAGCACTACATTTGTCAGAGAAGTGTGTGTCGCTCCCAGAGAGTCGGGGGTGTCCCTGAGTGACTTGTGTTATTAGTTCCGTTAGTCTCATGGTAGGCAAGTTCTTGCTAGGCATCTCAGAAACAATGGAACACAGAGGGTATCTAGCTAATTGGCATCCGCTTGAATATTTTTTACCATATTTAATTTAAATTTAGCTAATGGGAACATCCTAAGGTTTCCTTCCTAAAGCAGATTTCTCTATCTGAATCCCTTGGGCAGAAAAGGAGAAGGGTCAAAGGTTCCTTATGAGTCTTTTGTTTTTTAATAAACAGTTCAAAATCAATAGTCCAAAACGGCAGTTTCAAGGTGGAAGAATTTTAATCCCTTTAGTTCTGCTTTTGAAATAATAAAATTTTACATTCCAGAACCAAAATTGGTAGATTAATCCATATTTTATTAATTCAAATATTCAGTCCTGAAAATAAGGCAGTTCACTTAAATTGTTGAGACCCATTTTAGGAAGCAGTGATGTAGGTGGGCTTCCAAAATAGTCCTTGTGTAAATAAGCAATCAGGTATTTAGTAAAGGGTATGCACCTAAAAACAAAACAAAAGAAACTCCACAAAGGTTAATGATCAGAAAAAAATGTAAACCAGTTTCTGAGTCTGTAAGTCTGTCAGTTAAATGAGATTACTAGATACAAAGCTCAAAGATTCTTGTGCTGGAATGAAAGCAGGTAGTGACTATCTGATACATACTTCCTTTTAAAAAAGATTTTATGTATTTATTTTTAGAGAGGGGGAAGGGGGAAAAAGGTAGAGAAACATCAGTGTGTGCTTGCCCCTCATGCACCCCTTTCTGGGGACCTGGCCTGCGACCCAGGCATGTGCCCTGACTGGCAGTCAAACCTGCAACCATTTGGATAGCAGGCTGACACTCAATCCATTAAGCCACACCAGCCAGAGCTTATATATCTTTCTTATTTACAGTTTGATATCTCTGGTGATATCATCAGATGCTCAGAAAAATTCTATGGGGTTTATATTAGCATCTGTCACTGAGATTGCTTTTTTTAAAATTGTTTTTCAAGTATAGTGATCTCCATTTTGCCCCCACCCCAGCCATCCTCACCTGCTTCCACCCCCCACCTTGGTTTTGTTCATGTAACCTTTATAGCTGTTCCTGAAAACCCTTTCCCCCTTCCCCATTATGCCCTCCCACCTTCCCTGTGGTTACCCTGAGGTAATTTCAATACCTCTGGTTATATTTTGCTTGCTTGTTTGTTTTGTTGATTAGGTTTCACTTAAAGGTGAGATCATATGGTGTTTGTTTTTCACTGACTAGTTTATTTCACTTAGCATAATGCTCTCCAGTTCCATACATGCTGCCGCAAAGGTAGGAGCTCCTTCTTTCTTACTGTTGTGTAGTATTCCATCATGTAAATGTACCATAGTTTTTTGATCCATTCATTAACTGATGGGGACTTAAGCTGCTTCCAGCCCTTAGCTATTGTACATTGTGCTGCTATGAACATTGGGGTGTATAGGTTTTTTGGAATGGTGTTTCAGAGTTGTTAGTATATAGTCCTTGGAGTGGACTTGCTGGGTCAAAAGGCAGTTCCATTTTTAATTTTTTGAGGACATTCCATACTGTTTTTCACAATGGCTGCACCAGTCCACATTCCCACCAAGAGTGCACTAGGATTTGCTTTTCTCCACATCCTCCCCAACACTTATTTGTTGCTTTGTTGAAGATGGCCATTCTGACTGGTGCGAAGTGGTATCTCATTGTGGTTTTAATTTGCATCTCTCTAATGGCTAGTGATGCTGAGCATCTTTTCATATGTCTCTGGGCCCTCCGTATGTCCTCCTTGGAGAAGTGTCTGTTTATGTCTTTTGCCCATTTTTTAATTGGGTTGTTTGTTTTCCTGGAGTGGAGTTGTGTGAGATTGTTTAAGTTGTGGCAGTTTTGCAAGTTTATATTAAGTCTTTGGACTGCAATTTGCAACTACAAAGCTCAGAGGAAAAGTTTTAGTTTTTAATAATTTCAAATCAAAGAATGGGAGAAAAGTTAAACATTACTCTGGAGGGTTGTAAGATATTTAAGAAAACTAGAAAATTTAAGATGCAGTTGAATTTGTAGAATTAACTAAATACAATTAACTAAACTAGAGTCTAATATCCACAACTGCATATTATAGATTCTATTGAAATACAACTTCTCACCCACCATCAAGTCACCCTCATTTTTAATTAATACAGCCAAATTAAAACTATTTATTTTATTAAGTGTTTGTTTAATTTGACCTTATTTTTTCATAAACATAAGAATAGTAATTGTCTCTGCCTGGGTGGCTCTGTTGATTAGGGTGTTGTGTCATACACAAAAAAGTGGGTCTGATCCCCACTTGGAGCATTCATGGGAGGTAACCAACTGATGGCTTCTCTCTCACACTGATGTTTCTCTCTCCCCCCACAATAAACATATCCTTAGATGATGAGCACAAAAAAAGAATAGCAATTGATCATATAGGCTCTCTTAAACCTGTTTTGCTGGAATATCATAAGGAATCTACCAAATGACCTTTAATTAGCCACATAGTTGCCATCAGTCTTTGCATGCAATAATCATAGATTTGAGTAAATTCTTCAAGTTCTGGAATTCCCCCCAAATGTTGTGAGGTTCTTTCTTTACCATCTTTCAGAAACACAACCTTTGTTCCTTACCTGGAAACACTGCCATGAACCATGTAAATAAATGAGCAAGGCACTAGACTGTTTTTCTAGGGGCTTTTGTTGTTTTCAAAAGTCAATCTTAATTCCTTAAAGTTTTTTTTTTTTTTTTTTTTTTTTGCTGTTCTTCAGAGTCTAAGGATGTCTCTCTCAAGTATGGCATTCCAGTCAAAGTCTTGGTTAATAAAACCAGTTTCCAATTGTGTGCTGTTATAAAGAGAATATATTCTTAATGGATTAGTGCAAACAAACATATTGCCATGAGCATAAAAATACTCCTTAAGGCTTTCCAAATTCAGAAGGGATCATGTAGGGAGAAAAATATAAATGCTTCAATATTGCTTATAATTGTACATTTTACATAATTGATTTAAGAAAAAAACAAGTTTTCTTATATCTGAAAAACAAAAGAAAAATATTGAAAATAAGCAGTATCTTGAGCAAAGTCATAAAAATAATAATTATTCTCAGTTCATTCACTCTCATAATCAATTTTTGCTTATTCTGATTATTTGCCAGTATTTCCATGGATATAGTTATTCCTTAAAATTCTATAAATCTTCATCCAGTTCAAATGTAATCTGAAAATTTGTTCTCTGAAATATTTAATTTACATTCTGGTTGGTGTGGCTCAGTACATTGAGTGCTGGCCTGATAACCAAAGGGTCGCAGGCTTGATTCCCAGTCAGGGCACATGCCTGGTTAGGGGGCCAGGTCCCCAGTGGGTGGTGCTCAAGAGGCAACTACATATTGATGTTTCTCTCCCTCTCTTTCTCTCTCCCTTTTCCTCCCTAAAAATAAATAAATAAAATCTTTAAAAAAGAAATATTTAATTTAGAATGTCAGAGTCCTTTCCATAGATCTTTCAGAAGCTGTAACATATTTGCAAATGTATCAGAATAAAATAATGGCTGTCTCTAAATGACAAAAACTTAAAATGACATGATTATAGATCTGGTTGTAATGCAATTGAGAAAGGAATTTACTTTTCTGTAACAAAGTTTTATGATAACAGTTAGACTTACCAATGAAAGTATATCAGAACTTTGTATACTCTTGAAGATTTTCATATAATATCTAGAACATCCACTTTGATAATAAAAATACGTGTATACAAATAGAGCATAATTATTATTTATTTAACAAAACTTCTCATGTATTTTATGCATATTAAAATTGCCTAATTAGTTTATTTTTTTTTCTTTTATCAGGAGAGAGAACAAGACTTGTTTCAGGATTCTTAGGGTATAATCCAAGCAGTGGAACTGCTGGGTAAAAAGGTAGTTCCATTTTTATTGATTAGGTTCCACTTATAGGTGAGATCATAGGGCATTTGTCTTTCACTGCCTTGCTTATTTCACTTAGCATAATGCACTCCATTACTATCTATGCCGTAGTGAAGGGTAGGAGCTCCTTCTTTCTTCCTGCTGTATAAATGTACATTTATACAATGTTTAAATTTATACAATGTTTTATTGTATAAATATATACAATGTTTATTTATACAATGTTTCCATTGTATAAATGTACCACACCTTTGATCCACTCATTTACTGATGGGTACTTAGGCTGCTTCCAGCACTTGACTACTGTGAATTGTGCTGCTATGAACATTGAGGTTCATAAGTTGTTTTGAATTGGAATTGCTGAGTCAAACGGCCATTCCATTTTTAATTTTCTGAGGAAATTCCATACTGTTTTCCACAGTGGCTGCACCTGTATGCATTCCCACCAACAATGTACTAAGTTCCTTTTCCCCTACATCCTCTCCAGTACTTGCTGTTTGTCAATTTGTTTATGATAGCCATTCTGACTGGTATGAATTGGTATCTCATTGTTGCCTTAATTTACATCTCCCTTATGGGTAGTGATGTTGAGCATTCTTTCTTTCTTTTTTTTTTTTAATTTTATTTTAATTGTTGTTCTTGTACAGTTTACTGTCTTTTGCTCCCATTCCAGCCCACCACCCCAGCCCTTCCCACCTCCCTCCCATTTCCACCCCTGCTAGTTTTTGTGAGCATTCTTTCATATGCACTCTATTTGGTCTCCTTGGAAAAGTGTCAGTTCAGGAGATTTGCCCATATTTTAATTGGATTGTTTGCTTTCCTAGTGTGGAGTCATGAGAGTTCTTTATATATTTTGGAGATAAAGGCTTTATCTGGGTTATCTTGGGCTGGTATGTTTTCCCCTACTGTTGGTTCCCTTTTCATTTTGTTGATGTTTTATTTAGCCATGTAGAAGCTTTTAAAATTTTTGTGCTCACATTTGTTTATTCTTTCCTTTATATCCCTTAATCTAGGAGATATATTGGCAAATATATTGTTGCCTGGGATATATGACATCATATTGCCTATGTTTCTGTCTAGGACTTTTATGGTATCACTACTTATATTTAAGTCTTTTATCCATCTTGAGTTTATTTCTGTGTATGGTATAAGTGGGTGGTCAAGTTTCACTCCCAGATCTTCCAGCACCATTCATTGAAGAGGCTATTTTTACTCCATTTTATGATCCTGACTCATTTGTTGAATAGTAATTGACCCTAGAAACATGAGTTTATTTCTGGGCTCTGCATTCTGTTCCATTAATCCATGTGTCTTTGCTTATGCCAGTACCAGAATGTTCTGATTACAGTAGCCTTGTAATATAAATTGATATCCAGTATTGTGATCCCTCCTACTTTGTTCTTTTTGACCCATATTGCTGTGGCTATTCGGAATCATTTATCATTCCATATACATTTTAAAAATATTTGTTCTATATCTGTGAAATATATTATTGCTATTTTAATAGGGATGGTGTTGAATCTAAGACTGCTTTGGGTAATGTGGACATTTTAATGATATTAATTATCCAATCTATGAATACAGTATAAGCTTCCATTTATTTGTGTCTTCCTTAATTTCATTCTTTAGTGTTCTGTGGTTTTGTGAGTATGGGTCTTTCATCTCCTTGGTTGAGTTTATTCCTAGGAACTTTGTTTTTTCTTGTTGATATAGTAAATTAGATGTGTTTCCTATGTTCTTTATCTGATGTTTCATTGCTGGTATACAGAAATGCCTTCAATTTCTACATATTGACTTTGCATTCTGTTGTTTTGACAAATTCATTTATTAAGGCAAGTAGTTTTTTTGACATTGTCTATATGATTTTCTATGTATGCTATCATTTCATCTGCAAACAATGAGTTTTACTTCCTCCTTCCCAGTTGGTATTCCTTTTATTTATTTTTCTTCTGATCACTGTGGCTAGAAGTGGTGAAAGCAGATATCCTTGTCTTGTTCCTGACCTAGTGCAAGAGTTTTAGCTTTTGCCCATTGAGTATGATGTTGGCTGTAGGTTTCTCTTATATGGCCTTTATTATGTTGAGGTATGTGCCCTCTACTCCCACTTTGCTGAGTGGTTTTTTGTATCATAAATGGGTGCTGTACCTTATGAAAAGCTTTTTCCACATCTGTTGTTATGATCATGTAATTTTTGTTTTTCCTTTTGTTTATGTGGTATATTATGTTTATTGATTTGCAAATATTATCTCATTCTTGCATCCCTGGGATGACTCCCACTTGATCATGGAGTATGATCTTTGTAATGCATCACTGGATGTGGTTTGCCAATATTTTGTTGAGGATTTTAGCATCTATGTTCATCAGCAGTATTGGCCTGTAGTTCTCTTTCTTCGTTGTATCTTTATCTATTTGGGGGATTAGGATGATGCTGACCTACAAAAAGAGTTCAGGAGTTTCCCTTTTCTTGGATTTTCTGGCATAGCTGAGAAGGATAGGCGTTAGTCTTCATTAAGTGTTTTGTAAAATTATCCTGCGAAACTGTCTGGTCCAAGGTTTTTGGGTGTCAGAAGCTTTTTGATTACAACTTTGATTTTGTCAGCTGTTATTGGTGTGTTCAGGCTTTCTGCTTCTTTTTCATTCAGTTTTGGAAGATTATGTTTTTCTAGAAACTTGTCCATTTCACCTAGGTTTTCAAAATTTCTTGGCATGTAGTTCTTCATAGTAATTTCTTCCAATCCTTTGTTTTTCTGTGGTGTCAGTTGTAATTTCTCCTCTTTCATTTCTGATTGTGTTTATTTGAGTCCTCTCTCTTTTTTCCTTGATGATTCTGCTTAAAGGCTTGTTGAATTTGTTTATCTTTTCAAAGAACCAGCTCCCTGATTTATTGATCCTTAGAATTGTGCTTTTAGTCTCTATGTCACTTAATTCTTATCTTGTCTTGGTTATTTCCTTTCTCCTACTTGCTCTAGCTTCCTTTGTTGTTTTTCTCCAGTTCTTGTAGATGTAGGGCTATGTTGTTTATTTGAAATATTTCTATCTTTATATGTAGGCCTGTATTGCTATGAATGTTCCTCTGAGGCCTACCTTCTCTGTGTCCCACACATTTTTGAATGTTGTGTTCATTTTAATTTTTTCCAGAAACTTTTTTATTTCTTCTTTCATCTCATTCTTAACCCATTCATTGTTTAATAGCTTGCTATTCAGTCTTCATGAGTTTGAATGTTTTTCAGTTTTTTTCCTTGAGTTTGGTTTCTATTTTCAAGCCTTGTGGTCTGAGAAAATGCTTGATTTGATTTCAATTTTCTTGAATTCATTGAGGCTTGTTTTATGCCCTACCATGTGGTGTACATTTGAAAATATTCCATGTGCATTTGGAAAGAATGTGTGTTTTGCTTCTTTGTGATGAAAGTTTATATACATATATATGACATTATATATATTATATATAAATGGACATTTTATACATATAATGTCCATTTCATCTAGGACAATTCCACAATGTCCTTGTTGATATTTTGTTTTGAAGATCTAGCCACTGTTGACAGTGGGTGTAATATACCCTCATTATAAGTGTGTTGCTATGAATATCTTTCTTGAAGCCCTCCAAGATATTCCATATATACTTGGGTGTTCCTATGATGGTTGCATGTATGTTTATGTCTTCTTCATGGATTCTTCCCTTGAGTATCATGAAGTGACATTCTGGGTTCTTTTTATGGTTTTATTTTTTGGAGTATTTTTTCTGATATGAGTATTGCTATTCCTGCTTTTTTTCCCTGTCCATTTGCTTGGGATGTTTTTTCCATCACTTCATCAGTTTGTGTATATCTTTTTTTTTCTGAGCTGTGGCTCTTGTAGACAGCTAATATATGGGTCATTTTTTTTATCCATTCATATACCCTATGTCTTTTGTTGGAGCATTTAATCCATTTACATTTAAAGTTATTATTGATAGATACTTATTCTTTGCCATTTTACCCCTTTTGCTCCTGTGCTGCTCTCTCTCTCTCTCTCACTCCTTTTCTTCATCTTTTCAAAGCAGTCCCTTTAGTATATCTTGCAATGCTGGTTTGTTGGAGGTGTTTTCTTTTAGCTTTTTTGGGGGTGGGGGGTCTGGGAAACTCCTTATTTCACCTTCCATTTTAAATGGCAGCCTTGCTGCATAGAGCAGTCTTCATTGCAGTCTTTTGCTTTTCATTACCCAGAGTATTTCTTGCCATTTCCTTCTGGCTTGTAGTGTTTCTGTTGAGAAGTTAGCTGCTAGTTTTATTGGGCCTCCTTTGTATGTTACTTTCTGTTTCTCCTTTGCTGCCTTTAAGATTCTCTATTTGTCTTGAAATTTTGCCATTTTAATATAATGATTTTGGAATGGGTTCCTCTTGTTTGGACCCTCTGTGCTTACTGGACTTGTGTTACTTATTCTCTTTTAAGTTAAATAATTTTTCTATCATCACTTTTTTTTCAAATGGGTTTCTATCTCTTGATTTTCTTCTTCTCCTTCTGGTATCCCTATTATGTGGATATTGTTATGTTTTAGTTCCCTTAACCCCTCTTCATTCTTTTGAATCTTTTTTTGCCTTGCTCTTTCTGGGACTTTTTTTTCTATCTTGTTCTCCAGCTTGCTGATTCAATCCTCTCTTTTATCTAGACTGCTTTTGATTCCTTCCACTTCATTTCAAGGAAGAAATTGTATTCTTTATTTCCTTTTGGCTCTTATTGCTTGTTTGTATGTCCTTTTTCATGCTGCAATAGTTTGCAATGAATTCCTCATAGCTTCCCTGTAGTTTTTGGTAATTCTCACTGTGCTTTTTTGAGCTTACTTATAACTATTGTTTTGAACTCAATATCTGATAGTTCAATAGACTCTATTTTGTTTAGCACTCCTTCTGAGGATTCCTCCTTTCCTTTAGATTGTGGGTTGTTTCTTTGCCTCCTCATTGTTTGTGGGACTCTTCTTATTTTTCTTCTGTTTCATAAATTGATCTGTTTTGATTCCCTGACTTCATGGTGTGATCTTTTATGTTAAGAGACCTGTGAGATTCAGTGGTGCAGTGTCCTTGATCTCCTCAATGTGATGCTCTTGGGATGCCCTTTATGCCATTTATGTTGGTTTTCTCAGTGTAATTGGGTTTTGATTGTTGTTGAATTGTTCTTTGGTGGGTGATTCCCTTCAGCTGGTTGACTGAAGGTCACTCCTCCCATCACAACTTGTATGCTGTTTTACAGGTGCTACCAGAAGAAAACCACAAAGTCTAGGAAACAAATCCACACCCACAAAAATATCCCCTCCCCCAAATCCCACTATCAATAGCAAATGACCCAGTATGATTAAGGGTGAAAAGAGTTTAAGACTATTATAAGGAAAGAGAGTGAATATGAGATGGCTTACTGAAAGAAAATTATTTTGCCCTGACTGGTGTGGCTCAGTGGATTGAGTGCCAGCCTTTGAATCAAAGGGTCACCAGTTTGATTCCCAGTCTTGGGCACATGCCTAGGATGTAGGCCAGGCCCCCATTAGGGGGCACTGGAGAGACAACCACACATTGATGTTTCTCTCCCTCTCTTGCTCCTTCCTTTCCTTTCTCCAAAAGTAAATCAATGAAAGCTTTAAAAAAGAAAAATATTTTGAGAGGGTAGAGGGAGGAGCATTAATAAGAGTTGGGAATCAGAGAAATGCAATGAGAGAAAATAAAATTTACATCATAAATAAAAAGGGATCGAAGAAAGCAGAATATGCACAATCTTGATGGACAATACATGAATATTTAAAAACTGTAAAGGAATGGAAATATCACAACTCTTAGAGAAGACCACAGTAGATTTAGTGTAGGTATCCTCTAACACTTGTCACTGTTTCTTCTTTCTGGATTCACCTCTGGTGTTGTCAGATGTTGACCCTGTCTAACCTTAGGCAGCCTGTACAAGACTTCCAGGGATCTGCTGTCTGTGGTTGCCTCCTTCAGTTGTTAATATCATCACTCTGCACTCAGCAGTCAGACTTAAGTGCCACAGGGCCAGGGCAGAGTCCTCCTTGGGATCAGGGCTATTATTTCCCCTCAGACTGCTGCCACTTGGAAGGGTGTGCTCTGTCTGAGCACCATGACTGCTGCCTTAGGGGGGATGACTCAGCACTGGGATCCCAGCAGCTAAGAGACTCTCAGTTCTCACCCCAAAACCTCAGCAACCTCAATCTCTCCTCAAACATCTCCAGTCCACTCTGCCCCCTCCCCTTTGCCAGGGATCTACTGTGAATGACTGACTCCCTTGGTTGTTATTCTAGTCACTCTGCATTTAACAATCAGTCTTAAGCACCATAGCGCCAGGGCAGAATCCTTTCTGAGGCCAGGGCTATTGTCTCTCCTCAGGATGCTGCTGCTGCTCAGAAAGGAGTGGTCTTCTTGAGCAATGGCTGCTGCCTATGGGGGATGACTCAACACTGGTATCCCTACAGCTAAGTCTCTCCCAGTTCTCTCCAGAAAGCTTCTCTCCCCAGTCTTTCTTCAAAGATCTCCAGCCCATTCTGCCCCTGCTTTGCTGAAGGCCTGAGTAAGTGCCTACAAATAAAAATTTGCGTGTTGGTCCTTTACACAGCCCTTTGTGGCAGAGAGCAACCATACTGCTTTTTGCCACTATTCATTATCTGTGTACTTTTTGGATTCTGGTGTTCTAGGCTGAGATTCCAGCTTCAGGGTTAGACCCCATTTGTCCCAGAGGGGTGCAACTGGATGCTTAATTATTTCTCTGGCTCTGCCACCTGTGGGTGTGCTGCTAGCCTTCTCAAGTCTCCACTGCACTCCTTACCAGTCAGGTTGTGCTGAAGCTAATTCTTCTGTCTGTCCCAGGTTATAAGGCTTCTCTCTCACTATTGTTCACTTGTTTGTTCTGGGTAGCTTCTACACAATTTAGTTGTAATTCCAGTTTGGTCATGGGAGGAGTTTGGTGTGACTTGTATTCACTCCTCTGCCCTCTTGCCAAAAGCTTGCTGAGATTTTCAAAGCTAAGTGCTATTATTATTTGTTATTTTTGAGATATAGTTCTCCATAAGCAAGAGTGTTTCTGTGTTATGTCTGGTAGTACCCCAAACTGTTCATGCTCCTTACCATGGAGACATATGATGTGTCTCTAGAAAGAGAATTCTCCTCTGAGGAACTGTCTGAGAAGCCCCTTGTTATTTATCCATGGTGTTTTCTCTAGTGTGCTGGGTTTTAGACACCTCAGGCAGGACCATCAGTTTCTGAAGTTCATTTGCATTTGGATCACCAAGTCCCCATGTAATTATTGCCCAAATCAGGACACTTTCATAGTGAAAGAGATACTATTAGTAAAAAGGCTGGGACAACAGATATAATCTAGGACATAACTAACACATAGCTACTAACAGCCTCAGAGAAAAGGAAGTAAGATATCTAACTGAACATTAGTTCAGTTATCTTTTTGCAGTCACAAGGGATCTACCCTTGTGTCATCTCTAAGTTCTTCAACAGTTCCCTATATTATTAAATTAAACTACTGGTATCATGGAGAAGTCAGGGGCTGAGATTTGAAGGGCTACTCACTTTTATTTATATGTTTAGAGCAATTTGCCAAAAACATAGCTCTGAAAGTTGAATTTCTGGCTCATCACAAAGGCCTGATGAATTAGTTTCTTCTTGTCTCTTTTTTGTGTATAAAGTGTCTATAGCCTTTCATGCATATTTAAACTACATTTTGGGGGTACTTCCATTTGTATTGTTATATATATATATTTTCTGTTCAGTTCACCTGTCCAATATCATGCACAAAGCCATAACATTCAGGTCTACACACCCTATGTAAAAAGCAGAGGTCACATCCCACATCTCATGTGCCATGTTCCCTGCAAGACAGGTGCTGGTGCTGCCCAAGATGCTGATGTCCACCTGAGTCATGAAGTGGACATACTCTATGTCAACCATAATGATGCCTCCAAGAAGAGCCTAAGCAGTTGATGAGACAAGAACACTGAGGGGGTTTCAAATGATGAGCATCAAGTCATCAAACTGTGGTGACTCAAACAGACTTGAGGGGTGATAGAGTTCATATGATAGAGTTCATATGATAGAGAGCACATGAATAGAGTCCTACTCAAGTCACACAAAATAGATTTATTACTTTGCTAAAATATAGAAAAAAGTACTCCTGGAAAATTAATGTGTCTTCTCATGAAAAGTTTCATTGAGCTCCAAAAACTCTTGAAACACACAACCTTAAGCAATTTGAAAACCAATAAATTCAAGCAAAATAAAGTATAATAGATAAAGAAGTTATCTGTGATGATGGAAGAATTTTTTATTATAAAAGAAAGATAAGCAAATAAAAGCTGGAAGACCTTGGCTTTAAAAAGATTCAAAAGATCAAGAGAACAAAAATAATCTTAAAACATCACAAACAAGCAAGCAAAATATAACCAGAAACATTGAAATTATTGTGGAAAAGAGTATGGAATTTTCTCAGAAAGCTAAAAATGGAACTGTCTTTTGACCTGACAATTCCACTGCTGGAATTATACTCTAAGAACCCTGGAATAACAATTCAAAAGAATCTATGCACCTTAATGTTTATAGCAGCACAATTTATTATAGCCAAGGGCTGGAAGCAACTTAAGTGACCATTGGTAAATGAATGGATCAAAAAACTATGGTACATTTACACCAATGGAATACTACTAAAGAAAAAAGAAGCTCCTACTGTTTGCAACAGCATAGATGGAACTGAAGAGCATTATGCTAAGTGAAATAAGCCAGGCGGTGAAAGGCAAATACCATATGATCTCACCTATAAGTGGAACCTAATCAATGAAACAAACAAGCAAGCAAAATATAACCAGAGACATTGAAATTAAGAACAAACTGACAGTAACCAGAGGGGAGGTGGGAGAGGATAATGGGGGGTAACAGGGGAGGGTCTTCAGTAACATGTATAAAGGATACATGACAAAACTAAAGGGGGGCAGAATCAAGGGTGAGAAGTGGGGATGGCTGGGGTAGGGGGGAGTGGTGGAGGTGAAATGGAGACAGCTGTACTTGAACAATAAAAAAAAATGAAAAAAAATAAAAAAGGAATAAGAAAACAATCTTAAGCCTGAAAAAATCTTTGTGTACATTTCAGTTGATTGGTGGGGGTTTATTCAGAAACACATGGAGAAGACACAATGGGGATGAGAAAAAATGTGGTGCAAGTCTAAGAACCAGAGAATATGTCAGAGCAAGATAATGTGAAAAGAACATAAAAGATGTAAGAGTAAAGTGAGCTGATAGCAACAATGTAAAAAAAAATAATAGAAAAAGTGCTGCAATATAAAACTGAAGGAAAGCACAATTTCTAAGCAAATTCAAGGGCAAATGCTAAAGTTGATGGTCAAATATTTAGGTTTATTATTTTAACTAAGAAATGAAACACAACAAACAAAATGGGCCCAATAGTAGGACCGACAATTATATTATTTATTATATACATTAATACTTACTTAAAAGATTATTAATTAAATGATGAAAAACCAGAATATTGAGCTAATACTTTAAAGAAAATTAAAAACAAAGACTTCTTTAGAAAGATTCTTAACTGAGATGTTATTCTTTCCAGATGTGGATGACTGAGAGATAGTAATATGTTCAGTGAACCTAAAGAAATGTTTTGGGACAGAATCTTTTTTATCTTTAGATGAGTCTCCTCATGAAGCATCCATTGAGCAGAGCCTTTGTTTTTTAAGGATGCAGCCCTAGGATGTAGGACAGCTCCACACATAGCAGCTATTCCATAACATTTGTTTAATAACTACTTTATGTAAACAGTGGTAAAGAAGTCTTTTCTAAAGCTAATAACACAGCACTGTCTATATTTTACAAAAGGGGATACAGAGAATTCATTTCAATAGGTTTAAATGAAAGATTTAAGAAATCCAGAATGTGAATCTCAAGTGTCTAGTTACAAATAGGTTAATCAGCATAGATGATTAAACAAGAAATGGTACCTAACTCATCTTGCCAAATACCACAATAAACCTCATTAGCTTAAATTATTAAATTTTAAAAGTAAAAATTATTTTATAAAGTCAGAATAATGTGTTAATGCCAACTGTGGAAGAAAACAATGGCTTTGTTGTTATATTGATAGAATAAATTACAAAAGAAATGACAACAATAATGACTGTATACAATTTTAAAATTTAAATATAATGAAAATCCATAGTGTAATAATAAAATAATAAGCAGCAGAACATATAAGATATGTTATAAATATGATAGGTAAATTTTAAAATCTGAAGTATAACAAGTTTAATTATTTTTTCTCAGACTGGCTCTTCTTCTGAATTACACTTTGGCTAACCACAACATTAAATTTATTGCCTTCCTCACTCTTTCATTCCACTTCCCAGTTTGGGATCTCATCTAGGTCAACAGCACCTGAGTCTCTGTTCTGATAGCTCACAGGATAAACAGGTCCCCTACTATGCCTGGTCCTGAGCTCAGATGGATGATCACCAACTCCATTTTCATGGTTTTCCAACTCCTTCCATCAACCAGTTACCTTTCATGAACCCACCTAACACCTGGTTTCTGCATAAGTGCCCTGAGTGTGAACTATTGATGGGGTAGGGGTTACCACATAATACCACATAATAGCACATATTGACAACCAAATCATTGCAGTAGGTCTTTTCTCACCTTATATGTGCTTTTAAGGACACTTAGTTATCCTTTTACTCACCATAAATTTAGTACAAAAAAGGAATTCTTTCTTTCAGCATGTAGAATGGCAGCACCTGTTTCCTTCTTAGAAATGCAGAGTCCCAGGCCCTAATCAGACTTACTGAAAATGATTTTGCATTTTAGCATGATCCTAGGTGACCTGATTGCACATTAAGGTTTTAGAAGCATTGGTCTAAAATTCATCTTCCTTTTCTTTCAATAAAAGTGGTCTCATTTCACAGAGAATATTAGGGCCAAAAATACAGTTCTCATAACTTTTTTCAATTGTAAAGAGTTCTCTTTTATCACAAGACATGTCCCAGCACCCTGCTTTTCTAAGGCTATTTTGTCTGTACTTCTTACTTTACTCTCTCTGAACAACTTTATAAAGATGACTCCATCACTCATTCTCTCAATCTTTCATTATACGATTATTCTCAGCCTTTCTCCTTTGTCTTTGCTTTCAACCTAAAAGGGTATTTAACCATCTTCATCTTAAAGTAGAGTTCTGCCAACATCTATCATACCTTAATGCACCAACACTTCTTTTCTGTCCTTCCTCATGGTTGGTGCTAAAAGAATAATCTACTCTTGTTGCTGTAAATTTTTTAATTATCATTCATTCTAGGTTTGGGACTGAGGACTGGGCCATAATTCTCTCAAAGATTTCTGGTGCTTTGCTAACTGCCTCAGTTAATGGCTCAGTTAATGGCTCAGTCTCAGAAGCATCATCTTTAACCTATTTTCTCCTTTAAACTGAGTTTCTGTGAAGACCCACCTCCCTGCTGGAACCCTTATTTCTCTGATGTCTCTAATCACTCACTTGCTTTAGTCTGTCCCACAACTACATGGGTAGCAGACAGAGTCCTGGTTTTGATTCAGATAAGTCTTGGCATGAGTGAAAAGTTGGTGAGCAGGAATGTTTATCAGGAAAGATAATCTGGATGAGTACATAATACAATTTCTTAAGATAAAGATGTCAAACTAAAGGAAGGGCAGAAAGAAATGTAGGAATTGTCTCCACAAGTAACCTTTGTGAAGCAAGATATGAGTTCCTTCACTACTTTTGTGAAAATGGCCAAAGTTGTGGGAATAAGAGCCAATGGTTTTGCTGGTAGTAGAGAAAATAAAAGTTTCATGGAGAATGAGCATCAGCAAGAGGGAGATGAAGAGCTTTTTTGGGTACACATGAAATACCTTGTGATATGAAAAATACCTGAAATTCTAGAGTGTGAAGCTGGGATCCTGAGCTACAAATGCTGAGTTACTGAAAAACTCTCAGGTGCTCATACAGTGAGCTTCAGAAAACCGGGGTGCTATTAGGACTCTCACCATCCTAACCTTGGCAATCCTTATGTTCTTCCTTAGTGAATTCCTTGGGAGATGTCACCTTCTGCAATAGCTTAACCAATTAATGACAGACTGGTGGTGGGAAATAATGAACATGACTGACCATGCCTAGCTTTGAGCACCATCTCAAAAGTACTTGCTGGTGGATGACGACATACCCAAGGTATCCCACCCTATAACCTAATTTTGCTTTGTTTCCTTTTCTGTTGCTAAAAGCTTTCAGGGGCCAGGCATCTCAACATCAGTTTGTTTCTTCTTTTACTCTCTCTCTCAAATTAGCAGGTCAGAAAACTCTTCTCCAGTCTACTTGTTTATATTTTCCTAACATCTCCTCTGATCAGTACTCGTGCTTCTAATGGTCTCATTTAGACCTAGTTTATTTTTATTAACATTTCCTTAATGTATTTTTGCCTCTATTTTTGGACTTTTAAAATATTAATTGTTTTTAATTAAAAATGCATGCAAAAGATAAAAAAGAGATTACAAAGAAAAGTTCAATAAAAACTAAATCTCTTCTCCAAAGATCCTCTCTTCTTCTCACAGGGAATCACCATTAACTCTGTGATGACTCCTTCCTTCCAGGCTGTTATTCCAGTAGACATGGAGGTACAGGCACAGGCATAGCTCCTTATTGCGTGCCATTCCTTAGTAAACCTTGGAGACGGCTTCATATCAGCATAGAAAGCTCTGCCTCCCTCTTTGTCATAATTGCACTGCATTCCAGTGTTTGGATGCTTGAAGGTTTGTTTCACTTGTCTTTTGTGATATACACATAACTGTATTTTTAGTGTTTGGAACTAGTAACAATGTTGCAATATTTCTACAGTATATGCATTTTACAATTAAAAAGACGTTGCCATATCTCTAGTGGCACTTTATATTTTCACTAACAATGTGTGAGAGAAGCTTTTCCCCACAACACTGCCAGCAAAAGAGAGTATTAATCACTTTAACAGAAGTGGAAGTGAATTTTTTTTTACTGTCAGAAAATTTGTCTTTTTCTGATAATTAGTGAATTTGGGCATGTTTGATTTTCTTCCATTTTAAAAATTGTATTGTTATTCAAGCACAGTTATCTGCCTATTCCTCCCACAACTCCCCACCACCCCAACCATCCCCACCTCCCCTGATTCCACCCCCTTGGTTTTCTTCATGTGAACTTTATAATTGTTCCTGGAAATATGCATTGTCCATTTGGATTTGCTTCCCTTTAAATGATCTACTTTACTCCTTTTCCCATTTTTTTCCTGCATTTTCTTTCTTTGGACGATTTGAAAATTCTCATTTTATAAAATAGATGTTAGCCCTTTGTCTCAATTGGTATTTTTATGGCATTTTCCCCATGCTTTTAAAAGTTTGCATAACACACAACTATCATTTCTTTTAAAAATTGTTTCATTGTGGTTAAATGGCTTCTGTCAAACATAAAATATCCATATATTCTCCTAGATTTTCTCATAAGAATGTACTTACCCATTGTTTACATTCAAGCCTTTGATCAGGCTGGATTTTAATTTTGTGTAAATGTTAACAGATGTCCAATTTTATTTTCTTCCAGAGTACTAACAGTTATACCAGTGCTATTTATTAATAACCTAATGTTTTCCTGATGAATTGCATTTTGTCACATATTAAATCTTCATACACTGAGACTGGTGGTTGGATTCTTCATAAGGTTCCTCTTATCTACCATTGACATGGTGATTGATCAAATAGCTCTTAGTATCAAAATTTGACAAAACAGCACACTCACTGTTATTTTTAAATATACTGTTAACTACCCTTACATACATGTTATTCCTTATAAATTGTAAATCATTTTATGGAATTCAAATAAAATACCTCACTTGAATACCAATTACAATGATAGTATTTACACATTATTTTGGTGAGCATGTGATATTACTGTGATATTAAATCTTCTTATGTTGTGTATCTCCATTAGCTTCATTGTTATTTTATATCATAATAAAATATGGATATAGGTTTTGCATCTTGTATCAGTTATATAGGCTCTAACTGTTCCTTGATAAACATATTTCTGACTATACATTTGTCTTTTTTGTAGATAAACACTATTCCTACTTTATTTCTAATTACTTATTGATAGAGTAGAAAAAAAACTAAATGTCTGTATGCGTTTCTGTGTCCAGCAACTTTACCAAGTTCTATTTTTTGAAGTAGATTTTTAATTTTTAATACATATTCATATTAACAAAGAAACAATAAATAAATCTCTCATTTTTTGATGCTTGCACTATAGCAGCTTATCTTTAATCCATCTTACACAATCAAATTCATTTGAAGAAATCTCAGTCCATGAGATAAAATAAAATCTTTTAAAGTCATACCACATGATCTCACCTATAAGTGGAACCTAATCAACAAAACAAAAAAGCAAGCAAAATATAACCAGAGACATTAAAATAAAGAACAAACTGACAATCACCAGAGGGGAGGGTGGATAACGGTATAAAGAAGGGGAAAGGTTGTCAAGAAACATGTATAAAGGACCCATGAACAAAGACAGGAGGGGGAAGGATTGAATGCAGGAGGTGGGGGTGGTTATGGCAGGAGAGAGTAATGGGGGGAAATGGGGACAACTGTAACTGAACAATAAAAAAATAAAATCATAGCTCTTAAAGCAAGCAACATGGGTCTAGTTGTGTCATCTGTTATGATTTAGATTCTTCCTAAAGCAGACCCTGGGACAAGGAGATGGGTTCAAATCACTTATTTGAGAGGTGTTAGAGAACTGGTTGTGGAGTGGGGATGAGAGAAGGTGACAGGAAAAAGGCCAATAATAATTGAATATTTAAGCCAGATACCATGATGGGCACCTGGGGCTTCACCTTTCTGGGAACCTGAGGAAGCCAGAGCAGGACATCTGCCCCAGTACTGCCCTGCAAGAGGGATGGAGGCACTGGGGTATTTATACACCAACTTTATCAGCACAATGTTTGGAGACTGCTCCCAGGAGGACAAATGCAGATATTCTGACAAATTCAGAAAAGGGGAACTTATGCAGTGGGCAATGTAAGAGCACAATTTCATGCTTTGTGACTGTCAACAACCTGAATATTCTTACTTATACTATTTAAAAAGACATGAGTCCAAGTAAAATTCTAGGATAGAATAGTGGGAAAGACCAACATTTATTTTTAAGATTTTTATTTTTTTTTAATTTATTTATTTATTTATTTATTTATTTATTTATTTATTTATCTTTAGAGGGGAAGGGAAGGAGAGAGGGAGAGAAACATCAATGTGTGGTTGCCTCTCGTGCATCCCCTGCTGGGAATTGGCCTGCAACCCAGGCATGTACCTTGACTGGGAATCAATAAGCTTTTTAGATTAATAAAATTATAGAAAGAAAAATCTTTATTCAATTCATTTCTAAAAGATGGGTTATGCAACGAAAAATTTAACAGTTTAATTCAGAAGTCTGTTGGTGAGGATTTTGTGAAAGTAGTACAATGATACTAAGTTTGAGAGCGCTGATATTATATGCTTATGCACTTTCTTCCAAGTGACACCAAGCTGCTGCTCAAATGGGAGAACCTCTTAGATTCAGAGCAATATTTCTCACACCAAGTTATATTGTAATTAAGTATGGTACCCTGATCATTGCTACCACCTCTGCAAAGGAAGAAGAATGGGCAGATATCCATCAGCTGAGGGGAACTTCTCTTGAGAAGAAAAGGCAGTGATCAACAGGCACAGAAATCACCTTCAGGAGCAGGACTTTGACTTTATAGAACCCGGTTAAAATTAAGTGCAAAAAAACTCAGCTGCTTCAGTTTGTCTCTCTCTAAAAAGCACTGTGTTCACTGGAGTTCCCAATATAAAGACATGCTTTCTAAAATTGATAAAAGAAAATAATTATGGAAACAATCAGCTAAATGATAACCAATGGGTAACATAGCAGTGCCAACAAAGGCTGTTTTTGTAATTTCTAGTTGCTAAGGGAGAAGCACTGGGAAGGTGCCCACATATTCTTGCCAAGGAGGTCTGCTGGTAAAGTAAAGCTGCAGCCTTTTAAATAAGGAGCTCTTTGGGTTTCATGTTAGACAGCCAGCAAGCACTGAGTAGATAAGCTCCTCCAGGGGGTTGTTGGCTTATTCACCGGGATGGTCCTTGCTAAGCCGTCAAATTTACATAAGCATCCACATAGAAATAAAGCCTGGATGCAAAGCAGAGGTGCAGTTAGATGAACATTTCTAGCTCTTCTGGTACATAGTTAACTCATCCATCTCCTGGGCTACTGTTCATTCTCTCTGAGGGTATTTTCAAATTACAAACAGAATTAATTACTGCATGACAATGCAAACCTCTCAGCATGTCTGACAACTTTATCTCAAATTTAAAGTTTCTTTTGATCAATACAAAAATCCTGGAGAGGAGCAGGTTGGCTACAGGCCAAGAGAATCAAAACATACAAGTGGGTTCCAGAAAACTTCGGCAGGAATCATACCTTCACCCTTTGCTCACAGAATAGCTGTTGCATAAAAATGTCCTAAGTTTGTCTAGAAAAGTATATACTACTGAACAATTTTATAAGTGGGAATAATGGAAAGCCCTAGAATTTACACTGAGAGTTCTGGGTGTGGCTATATGGGTGACAAAGGGAAAGAGGTTGAGGGTTTTCCTGAAGCTGCTGCTTGTGGAGCAGACATATTATTTGAATATTGATGTGCTGATATGTGTTCATATGGACAAGAATTAATGGAGATTCAATGTGGTTAAAGATCTCCCTGACCCTGCCTTGAGACCCTGGGTCTTGACAACAGAAGCTGCATAAGGAGGGGGAAGGAGTGGAGAAAGCTTTTGTAGCACCTTGGAACTCTTGTATGTGAATGAGATCCTCTCCTTGCTGGCTATGATAATAGATGCCATAAGAGCTCCTAATCAGTATATGGGGGAAGGAGAAAAATGGTCCCTTAGCCTCCGGAAATGGGGAAATAGCTATGCCTTACATGCAGATCAACCTTCACTTTGTCTCTTCCTGGAAACACATATTTACTCAGGACTCAGATAAAAGACATCCTTTCTGTGAAGATTCCCTATCCCCCACAGGAAGTCTGTACATTATGTGAACTTTGATGTCATCTTCAAAGATTTATTTATTTATTTATTTTAGATTTTATTTTTAGAGAGAGGGAAATAGAAGGTAAAAGAGAGGGAGAGAAACATTGATTGGTTGACCCTCAGATGCAACCTCTCCATGCCCTATCTAGGACCCAACCCACAACCCAGGCATGTAGTCTGACCAGGAATTGAACTGATGACCCTTCACTTTGCAGGATGATGCCCCACCAACTGAGCCACACCAGTCAGGGGTCCTGTAAAGACTGATTGATCCCTGATTTAAGTCCTTCTTCATCTGCAACAGCAGCTTTTATGGACATGGACTATAACTTGTATCTTTGTACAATGTTTGAGATTAGTAGAAGATTAATATAGCAACAGAAGATAGAGGTCAACCCCTAAAAATAAGGTTCTACACACAAGTGTTCAGTGTATATGAAGCAAGGATCTACCTTATGGAATACTGGGACCAGTTATTGCATTGCAATTTCAACACCCCTAGCTCTCTTCCCTGACACATGAACTTCTCACCCCTAAATCCTTTCTACACCACACACACTCTTTCTGTGTTTCTCACCTGAATCCCCAAATAGAACTCATATTCCAAGTGTTACCTACTGTCTGAGTTATAATGCTATACTCAGCTTCAGTTTCAAGAGCCACAAAATCTAAGTATATTTTCCCTACTGATTTTTTCTATGTGTATTTAATATTTATCACTTAAACACCAGTATTTAAGAACTACCTGCTATTTCTAACTGTTGACTAGAAAAAAATGGGAAGGACCCAGATGTGGTGTACAGGCTTTTGCTTGTGCCCTCAACACATATGAACTCAATGTTTAGATAAGCCCCACACTGAAGTTAAATTATAAGATGAAGGGTTACAGTGCAAAGAACACATGAGTGGAAACAGGACCATTTAGTTTTCCAGATCTGCATCTACCATTACTTAGCTTTGTTGACCTGGAATAAAAAGCTTAATCTCTGGCTTTAAAATAAGGATAACTGGCCTTAAAGGGAGGAGATTAGAGTAGCTGCTTTCCAAAGCAATCTTTTCTGAAATAATTGTACATTAGTTCTTCAAAGGTAAACAAAGTAGCCAAAGTGAGAACAAACTTTTGCTTACAGGAATTCCAGAATCATGCTTCCCTGGAGCTCCTCTGGAGTTCCAGAATGACCTTCCACACACCCTTTCACATGAACTTCAACAGTAACCTATAAATGCAAGCATAACAACCTCAGAGAAATCCCCTCTTCTGCAGTCAAAAAATCATATTTAGCATTTGAATAAGTGTACATATTTGAAATAACCCTGAGATTAACGTATGCGATGAAGTGTGATGACATAAAAAAAATAAAGAATTCTGAAACAGAGCATCTCCTTTCTTGGCCAGAGCATTTCCTTTCCTGCCTGTGCTGCTGCAGCACGACTTGAGGCTGACATGCATTGCGAACACCACCTACAGTGCTTCCAAGCGTTCCCTGTCCAAACCACCTGCCTCTTTGCTCCTCCTCTCCCTGTTACTCTTGACCCTCCACAAGCCGCCACCCCCAGGGTACAGAGGCACTCCATGCCTGGCATGCCAAGAGCTGCAGGGTACCCATCTATGGGTCTAGACTGAGGTGCTGTGGTGAACATCCTGAGTACTGGGACAATGAAGCTCACGTCCTGAGCAGAGGTAATCTAGATGATTACCAACTGGTTGGAAAACTTGGTAAGGAAAGTATAGCGAAGTACTTGGAGACCATTAACATCACCAACAAAGAGTGGTTGTAAAAATTCTTAAGCCAGTGAAGAAGAAGAAGATAAAATGAGAGATTAAGATTCTGGAGAACCTTCATGAGGTAATACCAATACAATATATTTATTTATTTTCAGATACCCATATTTATTTATTTTGAAGGCAACCATGAGGCTGATGTGGCCCCCTGTGAAAATGAGTTTGACATCCCTTCTCTAGCTTGTCATCCCTTGGATGATCATATCTGTAAGGAATTTTGGAAGCAAGCTCCAGTGAGTGGTCAGGGTCAGCAAATCCCTACCCTCTGGTGGGTTTTCCTGCTGGGTCGCACTCTCCTGACCATCACTTCTCTTCCTGGAGTCTCTTCCTTGAATCCCTGCCCTAGTTTACACTTGTCTCAGGTTCTGCTTTGGAGGGAGGGGGCAAACTAAGTCAGTCGGTCACTATGGGTCTTCCACAGAGTCATTCTGAGCTAGAATCAGGCAGTGAGTTCAGTTCACTTGAGTGGCTAGGCTGCAGAAGGTCTGTCCTGGGAGTTTCCAGAATTATGTGTCCACATGCAAGGGATTCAGTCAGTGAGGAAACAAGCTGAGACATAGTGGAAGGTGGAAATCAGGGTGCAGAGAAGGGCCCCGTGGTGTCCAGGTCCTTGCTTCTGCCATCAGACAACGGAAGTTTTGCTTTCTCCCTCTGGGTTAGTTTAAGAGTTAATGAATCCCTGCTCTTGCTTTGGTTAGTTTACAGGCTCCTGGGTATACAACAGTGAGGAAAGCCAGGATACCAGCAACCATCTCCCTCAAACACTGCCCACAGCTTTTTGCTTCTCAGATCAGTCTTATCAATTTCTGGAGCTGGCTGGTGTGTCCAGGGCATCCAGGTCCTCAGCACTGACTGAGACTCAGTACTTCCCCATGTCCTGTGTGTTTTATTCCCTTCCTGTCTGGTTCCATTGCCTTCTCCTCTTCCTTGTAGTTCTGCCTCTGAGGCTCCTAAGTAATCACAATGGCTAGTAGAGGTTTGTGAATGGGATCAGTTTTTAATAAGCCAAGATTGGTGTAAAACAATAATTAACTTTCTTTTCTTTGTATTTGTAAAGACTTGATTTTCTGCCTCTTCCCATTTCTCATGTCCTCTTCCACAATGATTATCAAGTGTGTTTTATGAAGACTGAGAATAACTTTGAAATTCCCTCTGCTGAGCTCAAGGATTCCTGGTTTAGTTATTGACCCCTTGGTTTAGCTACTGACCCCTCTTGGTGATTTTGCATTGGTCAACGCCACTTTGCCTTGGCTCATTTCTCTTCCTCCTCTGTCTTCATGCCCTTTCATTCTACTCAATCAACTAAATGAAATTCAACAGTATGAGTTCTATTATTTTATAATAACCATCCATTCTGCATATGTATGTATACATATGTATATATACATATATGCAGTAACAGAATCATAAAGTCAGAGATAATTAACATAAGGAGAAACCCTCAACTTTGTAAATTTCAACTCCCTTAGTTTTTCATATGAGGCAATAAAAGCCAAACAATTCAATGATGCTTAGAGCAAAGCCATAATTGGTAATTACTGTGTGACCCTGCAACAGATATAATTTCTCAGGACACATGCTCACATATGATTTCTTAATACCCAGGCCTAGGTGTTGTAAGAGGGAATAGCTGTGAACTTAGGCTACTTCATCTGCCACACAATAGATGGACCATAGTGCTCAATCATTACATCTCGAATATTCTTCTCTCTGGTACTTATTTCTTACCACTGTTTTATAAAATCTTCTACAAACTGTAAATTATATAGGGCTATTCTCAATACACCTCTGATGACTTTCCCATCAGTAGTTTATCTGCTCTGACAGGAGACATGTCAGAGTAATATGGTATCTCCTCTTGATCAATGGCTGGGACCACATCATTCCAGGTGAAAAGATGAAAGCAATGCAATTTTATATGTATGTGGCTTCTTCAGGAACAATATATTGTTCTAAATAAAATGCACAAAATTAATGATCTTAGATAAGTTTCAGGGCATATTTCTCCATGTGCTAACTAATGCTAACTAATTGTTCTGAGACCAAAAGGAGTATATCAGACATTACCAGAATGTTTTCATCAAAATGAGTCAATTCTCTCAGTCAAATAAGCTCCCACTGAGCCAGCTCTGCACTTGTGTGCCATGCTGACTCCAGTGGAGCACTTGATTGACATCACATATCTTAATAGTCATCCAAGGACCCTCCCATACTGCCCAGATCTCAGTTACAATTCCCTGACTTGTGTTCTGCAAGGAATATATAGCAGAGGCTGCCAATGCTATGCTGGATGGTTCAGGTCCCCAGCTAGTGGTCATTTGCGGATGGTTTCCTACATGCTGAGGAAAAAGCATTTGATTCACAAATAGAGGTCAGCCAGAGATTCTGTGACTTAACTACCTGAAAGCAGCTTTCAACTGATAATGGACAGGAGATAGTGGATGAACACCCAGCTTCCTCACTTCTCAGAAGAGCAAATTTGAGGATGCTCCATGCATTCTACAGGGGTCTCCAATAAAGTTTAGCCCCAGCTGCCCACAGCAATACCCATTTAGGATTTCATGCTTCACTACCCCACTGTCCCTTCCTAGGCCCATTTCCTTACTCCTCTAAAGATGTCTTCTTGTATCACCTCCAAATAAACTAATTGTACCCAAACTTTTGTCTAAGATTCTGATTTTTGCAGAGCCCACCCTAATATCAATGGAAGGAAAATGCACTCATTAAAATGTTCAGCTTAAGTGTCACAGGTGCAATTGAGTCTTCTCTCTTATAGTGTGATGAGTGAGAACTGGCATCTCAGTGCTGTTAAGTTTGCTGACATTTTTTTTAGAATTATTACATTAATATCCCTAACTGATATTTGTTTATATTTTCCTGTTGTGTAGAAATTTATATTTGCTTAAGAAAAGAATTTGGAATGTTCTCTTTTTTGTCTATGTTTCAGACTAATTGAAATAGCATATAATTATCTTGCCCTTGAAATTTTTTGGAAGTATAAGTGAATTTTTTATTAGGAAGACAAATTGTCACCTGAAACAACAGCAAATGAAGAGTAAAGAAGGAACCCCCCTGTTGCCACAGACACACAAGCCTTCCACAATATATGACACAGGAAGCATTTCAATTTGTGACCCCCAGCCCAGAAATGCCAAATGCTTTTCATTCAATATAAGACTTCTGGAATCCTACCCAAAAGGAATACATGAACATGGAGAAGTTGTTTCCTGAAAGGAAGCCCCCAAAGAAGAGCAAGGGAGGAAATTTAGAAAAGAAGTTATGTAAAACACTCTTTACATTGTAATTAACTACATTTTCAAATCTTCACAGTAATGCAAAACACAGTCACTTGCAGAACTGGTTCAGATTATTTAAATGCCATATACATTTTTAGTCCTCTACATAAATGTTTGGAAGTTATTTATGTTGATGTGAAATGAGGCTATTAATACTTTTCTACAGCAGTAACTGCATACCAGGAAGGCCAAGACAAACACAAACCAAGGAATGCAGTTTTCCCAAAGCTGCAGTATGAAAAGACTATGAACAGTTCATTCCATACACATGAATGGGTTTCTTTGCTCTAGGAAATCCAAATGGAATAAAGAATGGAGATGTATACAAAGGTTTCTGGAGGGAAGAAGGACGATGCCCTATATGTGATTAGTTTTCTGCCCCTTCTGCTGTGTCACATTCTTCTTCTGATATCCATAATGTGAGCTTGTCTCTAAACAGCTGCATGATGAGGGTGCTGTCTTTGTATGAGTCTTCATTCAGTGTATTAAGTTCTGAAATGGCCTCATCAAAAGTTGTTTTAGCCAGTGTGCAAGCAAGCTCTGGGTTGTTCAGAATCTCACAGTAGAACACAGAGAAGTTCAGAGCCAGCCCCAGACCAATTTGGGTGAGTGGGCTGAATCTCCTTCTTGCTCATACCGAAAGCCTATTGGTAAGCTCCTTGGGAATTATAGAAGCTTTGTTTTCAATCATCACCACATGCAACTTCAGTGAGCTACCAGAAATAATCTCCCTTCATTTTCAGACAGAAGATCTTACTCTCTAGATTAGTTACATTGGCTATTAAATACATATCCAACAATTCCAGGACTGTGGTGCACATAGACCGAAGCTCTGAATCCATTTTCTCTTGATAGTCCTTAATCGGCTGCAACTTCTCTGAGGTGTCGGTTTTCTGCTCTATGCTTGAGATGACCCTCCAGGCAAAGTGGCGGCTTCTGACCACATTCTTGTGGGACACTGAGAGCAGGTTGTGCTCCTTGTTGCCTGTCCTTGAAATTTTAATAGAGTGCCTTATTAACCATTTAGCTAAAGCTCTGAAGGCAGGGTGGGGGACAACAAGCTCATTGAAGATGTTCTTGATTTTTTTCTATGGAAGTTAGCCTCTGTACACTTCATATAAATATTGTAATTAGTTTGGTAAACAATATTTTTCCTAGGAAATTAACCTATTTTATATAGGTTTTTAGATTTATTTATATGATACAAAATAGTCATTG